>CM024761.1:17421735-17464291 GCA_014218235.1 Colocasia esculenta
AATTGAAGCTTCTTCAACAAGAACTTCCTCTGAATGTCCCAAGGGCATAACATCTGGGACACATTCTACATGCTCCCCCTCAACAAGAGCTTTCTCAACAGGAACTATCTCTGAGTATTCTACTGGAAAATATTTTGGAGGGATTGTTGCATGCTCCCCCTCAATAGGAGCTACCTCCTCAAATGTACAAGCAAATGTCTCTTGTACAACAAGAGTTTCCATTTCATGTTTAGTTTTAGCAGTTACAGCTGGTTGCCCTGAGGACTTAATAGGCTCAATGTGCTCAGGAGGTATGTCCTCAATTCTTCTGTCAGCAAATATATGTGCATTTGGTTCAATATCCCCAACTTCAGTTTTACCTTCTTGAGTTAATGGGGCTTCTACACTGTGAGTATCTGTCATAATTGCTCCTCCTTCAGCCATGAAGACCTTGGACCAAAACATTGGCAGATAGTGTAAATCCACTTTTCATTAGATTTCTTGTTCGGATAGGCTACCCCATTCTTTCCAGCAACTCCCCTTGCAGGTCTACTTCAAAATGTTGAAAATTCTAGTGAGTAGATGAGCATAGGGAAGAGGGACCGCAAGCTTGTTCTTCAAATCCCAAATGAGCTCAGATGTGGACTTCATCTTCTCAAACATAATTTGTGCCATATTCACTTTCTAATTCTGTACTGCCCAAAACATAATATCGGCATCCCCTTTTGTACATTGATAAAAAGTTGCACTGCGAGTGTAGTGCCCTAGAAAATTTTTCTTGAATTTATTTTGCAAATTGTATGTTTATTTCTACATGAATTTGAATGCTGATCTGTGTGGAACTTGGTGTCAACATCTCTTGGCGTTAATTCCTGTTAGCGACAAGATCGCCTGCCGTTTACTTTCTATTAACGACATACTCGTGTCGTTTATTATTTTCTGAATTTTTTAAATTTTTGGGCAAGCCTGTAAACGGCATCATCGATGGACGTTTACGTGGAGGCCGATGGCATCTTATGTTGACGTTAAGCTAACTTGCTTGTTTTTATATTTCTGTTCCGAGGGAGAGAGATTTGTTGTTTTAAGAGCTTTTATTAGGCTAGATCTGAACGTTTCGCATCCTAGGGTCAGGATATAGGCTGGCCATCGCATGAGAGGTCTTTATAAGACCTAGATTTCGCAAATAGGGAGGTTTTCACACTGGTTTTGAAGGAGAGAAAAGAGGATCTAGAAGGGGGCGATTCCGCGCCAGTTCGTGAGGTTTGGAGGCTTCTGAACCAAGGAGGTTCGACCAGCTTCATGATCAGGAGCTTCTCCAAGCAAAAGGCTTGCTTAGGAGGCGGATTGGAGCATTTGGAGTCGGAGGGAAGGAACTGCCTCACAGACAAGGCGGGCTTCTTCGAGCTCAAATTCGACACTCCAGTAGGAGGGATTGAGGCAAGTTACATGGGGGTTCAGTTTAGGATATGACATACTATCAATTTACCATTTTTTCGTATTTTTAAAGCATGCAAATAACCTACGGGAAGGGGTAGAAGTTGCGTTATTTCATGTAGGGTTTCTGTGTTTTCTGCGCATAAGAACTAGATGTCCAGATCGCTTGTCGTCTATATATTGCTAACAGCGGCATCGACTGCCGTCTACTTCATGTGAACATCGTTCGTTTTATGATTTTTATTATATGTAAATGGCGCTATGTGCCGTCATCAGTATGTGTTAATGGCGCTATGTGCCGCCATCTATTTAGGTTTAACGACAAAGTATGTGGACATCTACTCCAGTAAACGCCACATACCTTGCCGTCAAGTTTATCAATGTCATGTTTTTCCAGAAAACTGATTTTAATTATCTATATATGATCCATGCTTGTATGAGTTTCGGCCATGTAATGCTTAGGGTGTTTGTTTACTGTTATAATAGGGACTGATTATTGGAATAGTAAACAGGCTATTTATATCTATCTATATATATATATAAATGTTATTGATGTTAGATTGACAAAATAGAAATTAAATAAATGCAAGTATGTACATGATGGAATGTGTTGTATTTATTATCATGATAGGGGTCTGTCTTGTAGAAAGTAGAATTTCAGAACTGAAAAGACGTGCTATAGGTTTTTGCAGTACATGAAATGTAAATTAAATGATATCATACGTGTTAGTGCATGCATTGAAATGAAATGCCAATAAGACATTGTTATATTAGAGATTCCTACAAGGAACTACACCACAGATGCCCTTATGGAAATGGTTCACCTACATGTAAATGATCTATTGAATCCGTGGGCAACGGATTGAAATCCTAGAGGTAGACAAGTTCTACTGGTTAAGGTGGGAAGGATTTTCCCCGATTTTGCGCAAATACCATGACTTCATCACTGTATTGCCTAGGTGATAAGTGAATGATAAATGACTAATGATCTATATTATAGTGCGGGCTATGTCTTGGCAAATAAATGAAAATGCCTACATGAACATTGTCTCCATGATTCATGCTACATGTCTGTGTTAAATGCTACATGAATTACATGCAAATTGATATATGAAAGATTGCTACATATTTAATGGCCCATTGTTATATGACAACTGTTACATATGCATAATGTAGCATAAGTTTTCATTGAAATAGTTTACATGATTACAGACAAAGTAGAAAACCATGATAAAAATGATAGCAGTTACATGTAAGTGATGAACAGTCCATCCCCTCGTAATTTTAAATCCATTACATACTTATTTTGGTGATAAACAAAACTCTGTCAAAAGTTTTCTAACTACATTTCATTTAGCCTTAAGCATAGGAAATCTTCAAAGAAAATCAAGCACTTATGGTAAGTACATATATGCATTGATTCCAGTAAAGCATAACGACTTCTTTGTAAGTTCTAAAGTTCAAACAAGTCGATGTCATAACGATTTCATAAGTCATTGTAACGACTCCTTAGAACTCGTAACGACTTGCCAGTCATAACGACTTCATAAGTCATCGTAACGACTCTTTAGAACTCGTAACGACTTGCCAGTCATAACGACTTCATAAGTCATCGTAACGATTTCTTTAGAACTCGTAACGACTTGCTCGTCATAACGATTTCTTTAGAAAGCGTAACGACTTGCCAGTCATAACGACTTCATAAGTCATCGTAACGACTCCTTTAGAACTCGTAACGAGTCAGTCATAACGATTTCATAAGTCATCGTAACGATTTCTTTAGAACTCGTAACGACTTGCTCGTCATAACGATTTCTTTAGAAAGCGTAACGACTTGCCTGTCACAACGACTCTATAAGTTGTCATAACGATTTCTTTAGAAGCAACGACTTGCCTGTCGCAACGACTCATAAGTATCATAACGATTTCTTTAGAAGCGTAACGACTTGCCTGTCGCAACGACTCTATAAGTTATCATAACGATTCTTTAGAAAGCGTAACGACTTGCTGTCATAACGACTTATAAGTTATCGTAACGATTTCTTTAGAAAGCATAACGACTTGCTTGTGGTAACGATTTCATAAGCTACCGTAACGACTTCTTTAGAACTCGCAACGACTTGCCTGTCATAACGATTTCGTAAGTTATCATAACGACTTCTTCTGAATCTATAACGATTTGTTATGATTCATAACGACTCTCTTAGACTATCATGATCTCATAACGATTTCATAAGTCATGTTTCCATCAAATAAATGTTTTCCTTGATTTGAAATACGTTGAATAGTCAAAGTCGTATCTCACCTGTTTGACTGCTATGCATTTAATGAAGACTGAACGTATCTCTGCATGCACGCAGAACATATCTTCCATTATCGTGTATTCTCTGCATGTATCCTTTTAGAACGATAAACTGTCACTACTATATCTGTGTTTACTTGCTCTAACGTTGACTGACATCTGGAGATAGTGTTAGCTGACTACCATTAAAGCTCAACTTTTGCAGAACCTTGAAGTTGTACCATCTTACAACGTTGGACATAGAAAGAACTACAAGTCACCTCAGAAGATCTAATCACTTTGGGTGCTCTAAAGAACAAAAGACTGTTTACTGGAAGCTTCCACAAATCCTTCAGTCTAACGTTCACCAAAGCTATGAGACAACGGCTATCTCATCGTCTACATTCAAGATGAAGATATATATATATATATACAAGATAGAAGATTTGAAAATAGAGAGATAGAGATCAAGAGACAAAAACAACTCTGCAGTCTTTCAAGTCTTCTCAAGAATTCTAGAGCCAGCATTTTTCATTCCTTTCCGCCTTGGCTCTTAGCTCCCTGTGCTGTGAGAAAAATCAGAAGAGAGCTAGAATAGTTCTGAGAGAGCACCTGTGTAGATCTTTAACTCTCAGTGCTTGTAGCTTCAGATCGAGTTCTGTTAAACTTGATCTAGGGGCTAGTCAATCCTTTTTGAGATTCCCTTGTTTGTTTTCCTTCTGGTGTGAAGGAAGACCTGGTGGTTTCCAGGGTGGTGTTTTTCCCTTCAGGAGTGAAGGAAGACCTGGTGGTACCAGGGTGTTGTGTTCCCTTCGAGTGTGAAGGAAGACCAGCTGAGCTGGGTGTTTGTTTCGTCCATAGGGGGACTGTACCCTAGATAGTGGAATCCTGAGGTTGCTCAGGGACTGGACGTAGGACTCCTAAGGAGAGGAGATCCGAACCAGGATAATTCTGTGTTGTGAGATTGTCTTCTTTGTGTGATTGTTCTTTTTACTAACCATTACTAATCTCTTCCAAGAACTTTTTTTGTGTTTGTTTAAGTTCAGGTTTTAACTAAGTAAATATTTTTTAAAGACCCATTCACCCCCCCCTCTGGGTTCGCCAACGGGCAACAAGTGGTATCAGAGCGAGTCTCTTCGACAAAGAACAAGATCCAACGATCTGAAGAGCAAAGATCCATGGCAGCCCAGGTCACAACGAAGGTCAGTCAGTCAACAGACCTCCCTTGTTCGATGGTGAAGATTATACCTATTGGAAGACAAGAATGGAGTACTTCCTGCAAGGACATGATTATCAAATTTGGTCGATAATAGAAGAAGGAGATCTTCTGGTAACAAATGAAAAAGCTCAATGGACAGATGAAGACAAGAAAAAAATTTCTCTAAATTGTAAAGCCAAGAGCATGCTGTGTTGTGCGCTAAGTAAGAAAGAATTCAACAGAGTTTCAGCCTGCAAATCCGCGATGGAAATGTGGGAAAAGATCAGAATCACTTATGAAGGCACAGATAAGGTCAAGGAGACAAGAATAGATATTCTTGTAACTCAATATGAGCGATTTCAAATGCAGTCAGGTGAATCCATAACCCAAATGTTCAGTAGATTCACAGACATCACTAATGGGTTAGCTGGATTAGGAAAAACCTATGAAATGGAGATATGGTCAGGAAAATTCTTAGATCCTTGCCATCCTCATGGACTCCAAAAGTAACGGCCATTGAGGAAGCCAATGATCTGAAGAGAATGTCTCTAGAAAAGCTAGTTGGGTCACTCATGGCCCATGAGATAAACATGGAGAGATTAGGAGAATCCTCCAGTAGAAAGAAGCAGTCCAATGCGCTCAAAGCTGATGAGGACTCATCTGAAGAATCTTTGGACAACAGTGAGGACAGCAAAGACAGTGATGAAGAAGCTATGCTGTCAAGAAGATTGCAAAGGATCTTGGCCAAGAAGAAAAAGTTCCAGTCCGGTAGGAGGTATTTCAAGAAAAACAAAGATTTCAAGAGACCAGACGGAAAAGATCAGAAGAGAAATGAGCCACTCTGCTACGAGTGCAAGAAGCCAGGACACATGAAGGCTGAGTGTCCAAAGCTCAAGAAGCCAGAGTTTAGAAAGAAGGATAACTCTAAAAAGTTCAGAAGGTACAAGAAGAAAGCCATGGCAGCTGCATGGGAAAACAGCAGCGACTCAGACAGTGAGTCAAGCTGCAGCAGTGATGAAGAAAAAGCCAACCTGGCTTTTATGGCAAATACCGAGGATAAGGTAACTTCTGATTCCTCTTTTGATTCCTGTAATGATTCAGATTCAGATAACATAGAAGAAGCTTTTAATGAACTATATGACAAATACAGAAATGTATGCAAACTATTAAAAGCTTGTAAGAAGAATAATACCTGTCTTGAAAATACTAACTCGGATCTAAAAACTGAAAATGAGGAACTAGAAAATCAAATAACTGAACTTAAAAGGAGAAATGAACTGGTTTGTGAAGACCTAAAAGCCAAGAATAAACAAATAACAAAATTGGAAAAACAGGAAAGTACAGATGAATTAAGAAAAGAATTAATAACTTAAATAAAGAAAATGATAAACTATCAAGCACATTAGAGAAATTTACTAATGGTAAAAACTCACTAATATTAAAAGGCGCTAGAAGATCAGGTAAGAAGAAAAATGGATTAGGATATACACCCCCAGATAATGAAGAAACCATAATTTATCCTAAAACATATCCAACACCAAAATTTGTACCTGAACAAGATATCGCATACAAAGCTGATTTCAAATATATTGAAAAAGTAACTAAGTTATCCTGCTGTAGTCATTGCAATAAGTTAGGACATATTATAACTACATGCCCAACAAGACATAAAAAATGGATAATAAAAGGCAAAATCAATGATACTAACCATCAGGACCCAAAAGAATTTGGGTACCTAAAGCTTGATGTTTTTATTTCAGGTTAACCCTAGAGCATCCAAATGGTACTTGGATAGTGGGTGCTCAAGACATGTCAGGCAACCAGAAGTTATTCTCCCACCTTCAAGCTGAAGAGGGACAGTCACCTATGGATAATGGGAAAGGCATAGTAGTAGGCAGCGGGTCTGTGAACAACAAAGGAAAAACAGTCATTGAAGATGTATTATTGGTCAAAGGATTGAAGCACAATCTAATTAGCATTAGTCAGCTGTGCGACAGAGGCCATCAAATCAAGTTTCAAGAGTCTAAGTGTAGCATACTGAAGGATGGAGAAATCATCTTTGAAGCTAATAGAGAAAAGAATTTGTATGTACTCTACCTTGAAGAACTCAAAGAGCAAAACGTCTGTCTGGCAGCCAGTAAAGTCAAGTCTACTGAATTGTGGCACAGACGTCTTGGACATTGCAGCATAGATGGCATAAGAAAACTATTGAAGAAAAATCTTGTGGAAGGTCTACCAAAAGTCAGTGGAAAATTGGAAGGTGTTTGTAAACCTTGTGCTAAAGGAAAGCATACCAAGAGCTCCTTCAAGTCAAAAACCGTGGTAACCACCTCAAAACCTTAGAGCTCCTACATATGGATCTATTTGGGCCAATGAGGACTACCAGTCTTGGAGGAAAGAACTTTGGATTTGTCATAGTTGATGACTATTCAAGATTTACATGGGTTTCATTCCTAGAGCATAAAGATGACACTTTCGATAACTTTGTCAGCTTCAGCAAGAAAGTTCAGAAAGATCAAAAGTTCAGCATTGTGTCTATCCGATCAGATCATGGTGGTGAGTTTCAGAATGAAAAGTTTGCTAGATTCTGTGAGAGTCAAGGAATTGAGCACAACTTCTCAGCGCCAAGAACACCACAGCAAAATGGCATTGCCGAGAGAAAGAATAGAACCCTACTAGATATGGCAAGAACTATGCTCTCAGAATATGATCTGCCAAGATATTTTTGGGCTGAAGCAGTTAACACAGCAAGCTATATTGTCAACCGAGCAATGATCAGACCAATCCTTAAGAAGACCTCTTATGAACTGTTCAAAGGGAAAAAGCCACAGATTAGTCATCTCAGAACCTTTGGATGTCCATGCTTCATTCACAACAATGGAAAAAGGGACATTGGTAAGTTGGATGCCAAATCAGATGAAGGCATCTTCATGGGGTACACTTCTAAACCCAAAGGCTATAGAGTGTTTAATAAACGTACCTTATTGATTGAACAGTCTGTGCACATTATTTTGATGAAACTAACCCTTCCTTGAGAAAGGAAGCAGATAGTGATAATGATGATGCAGATGAATTGTCCAAGAAACTAAAAGACACATCAATCGAGGACAAGGATGATCCGCCTCTGGAAGAATTACAACAAGAAGAAATTTCTCATGAAACTCTTCCAAAGGAATGGAGATACAAGAAAGATCACCCCCTGAAAACATCATTGGTGATCCATCTGCAGGGGTAAGAACAAGAGGTAATGTGATCCCTTGTGATTACCTTGCATTTGTATCTCAAATAGAGCCTAAGACAGTCAATGAAGCACTTACTGATGAATCTTGGATAATGGCCATGCAAGATGAACTGAATCAGTTCAAGAGAAACCAAGTATGGTCACTTGTTCCTAGACCGTCAGATCATCCAGTTATTGGCACCAAATGGGTGTTCAAAATAAACTAGATGAATCTGGTGCAATCTTAAGAAACAAGGCTAGACTGGTAGCTCAAGGCTATTCTCAAGAGGAAGGCATAGATTTTGATGAAACCTATGCACCTGTAGCTAGACTTGAGGCCATTAGAATATTATTAGCTTATGCATCTGCTCTAGATTTAAAATTATTTCAAATGGATGTTAAATCTGCTTTTTAAATGGTTTTATAAAAGAAGAAGTTTATGTGGAACAACGCCGGGTTTTGATGATATAGACTTTCCGAATCATGTTTTTAAATTGCATAAGGCTTTGTATGGTTTAAAGCAAGCACCTAGAGCCTGGTATGAGAGGCTTAGCTCTTTTCTCTTAAAACATGGTTTCAGTAGAGGTCAAGTAGATAGCACTCTTTTTATAAAAACAAAAGTTAAACACATATTGTTGGTTCAAATTTATGTGGATGACATCATCTTTGGATCTACTGATGAATCCCTGTGCAAGTATTTTGAAAAGTTAATGCAGGGAGAATTTGAGATGAGTATGATGGGGGAGCTCAACTACTTCCTTGGACTTCAAATCAAACAAGGAAAGGAAGGAACTCACATCTGTCAAGCAAAGTACACCAAAGAACTGTTGAAGAAGTTTGGATTTGATAACACCAAGCCACTGTCAACACCAATGAGTACATCAACCAGGATGGACAGTGACAAGGATGGTAAGAAAGTAGATCAAAAGGTCTACAGAGGTATGATAGGTTCATTACTTTATTTAACCGCCAGTAGACCTGACATATTTTTAGTGTATGCATGTGTGCTAGATATCAAGCAGATCCTAGAGAGTCACATTTAATTTCTGTAAAAAGAATTTTTCGTTATTTAGCCAGAACTCATGATTTAGGTTTATGGTATCCAAACTCTTGTGATGTAAATTTAGTAGGATATTCTGATGCTGACTATGCTGGATGTAAGGTAGATAGAAAGAGCACCAGTGGTTGTTGTCAGTTTCTTGCAGGGTGTTTAGTATCATGGTCCTCAAAGAAACAAAATTCAGTAGCACTGTCTACAGCTGAGGCTGAGTATGTAGCTGCTGGAAGTTGTTGTACACAACTCTTATGGATAAAGCAACAACTTGAAGATTTTGGACTCAAAATCAAGTCAATTCCACTGCTATGCGACAACACCAGTGCTATCAACCTCACCAAAAATCCAATTCAGCATTCCAGGACCAAACACATTGAGGTTAGATACCATTTTATTCGTGATCATGTAGCTAATGGCAATATTGAAATATCCTTTATTGATACAAATAATCAGTTAGCAGACATTTTCACAAAGGCCCTACCTGAAGAGAGATTTACATCTCTTAGAAGGGAGTTAGGCATGTGTATTTTGTGAAAAGATCTTCTTTTAAAACTGATATAAAGAATTTCAGAATTTAAATAAGTTCTCTCTCTCTCTTTTGTAAAGTGAAAAGACTTCGAATACCTCTGTTTAAGCGCTCCTTTCATTTAAGCTAAAGTCGTTCGAGGCGGTCAACCTCGTTTGTCGTTTTCTGTCGCCTCACCTTTTGGAGCATTTATTTTTTCCTTAAATGGATGCGGTAACGATTCCTCTTCTTCGTTCACCTCTTTTCCCTCTTTCGTTCCGTCGCATGAGCCGATGCCCTAGCGACTCTCACCTCCATCCTCTGCAAGTTTGAAGCTTTCTTCTTCTTCCCGCGAAATTTCTTGAGGGTTCCTCTCGTCTCCTTCCTCCACAACCCTTCAGAACTTTCCCCCTGTATCCATGGCCGCACCAGCTATCGCCGGGAGTTTGGGTGGCTACAGCGCCGAATTTCTCACTCCTGAGCAGCAGGAGCGTTTCACCTTTGTGAAGACGAAGCTCTGTGGTCATAAAGAAGTAGACATTGAAGATCTGAAGAAGAATGGAATGAGCAGCATAGTCGAAAAGATCAACCAGATGCAGTGGAAGGGCGTTACCACTTACTCAGAGGTTAGTTATCCGGACTTGGTAAAGGCATTCTACGTTTGCTTAAGAACAGAGGCAGATGGGTCCCTTGTCTCTTCGGTAAAGGGCACCCTGATCAAAATAGACCCTGAGCTCCTAAGAATGTTGTTTGAGGTGAAAACATCAGGCTTTAGTGGGGTTCACACTGAGGACGCTCAAGAGAAGGTTTGGGAATTGTAGGGCCGGGCTTCAAATTGAGGGAAGGCAAACTTGATATAAATCAGCTGAATGCCTTCAATCGCCTCCTTCACTTATTGTTTGTCAGATTTTGGTTCCCAGAAGTGCAACCTTCTCATCCTGCACTAAGGCCGATTCTGACCTAATGTTCTGGGCCATTCAAAATAAGGAGATCAATGTGGCCGCAGTAATAATGGAAAGAATGAAATTTGCCAGAGAACAAATTTGGGACACCAAGAGCAAGCTGAATGTGTCACTGCCCTATGCCCATTTACTTACCAAGATTTTCAAACACTTCGGTGTTGATCTCTCTGGGGCAGTTGTAGAGAAAATGGGCCAAGCTATCAGGTCCAGAAATTTGAAGAAGAGTGGCTTCTCTGTAGTTAATGGGGTCTGGTCCAAGGCCTCAGTTGCTGAAGGCGAAGTTACATTGGCGATGCTTCAGGTGCTCACCCTCAGATGGAATCAGCTGTTGAGATGTCGAATTGCCAATGGAATCAGTTTCTGTTCCAACCTTTGTAGCAGCAGAGCAGGCAGGGCCATCTATGGCCGAAAATCAATCAGAGTTGCAGCAGAAGAAGAAGAGAGAAAGGCTGTCAGCAGCAGCTCCAGGAATTCCAGAAGTGCCAGCTGGAGTTTTTGCTGAAAGGAGAATTGAGGATATTCTCCCAGAAGATATTATGCCAGTTACAGAGGAGACTGTGGCATCAGGCCACATTGTTGAAGAAGTTCCACTAGAGGAAGAGCACCAATTCCGCAGGGTGACTCTGTGATGATGGATGCTCCTTGTCAGGGGGAGTCAGTACCAGTTGAAGAAGATGCTCCTATTGAGGGGGAGCAATTACAAGAAAAACCAGTAGAAGCACCTCCAACCAGTGGTGATCAGGAGAAATGCACAGAGTTTCTCCAAACTTAGATGACAGAGAAGGGGAGACAGCTAGCTCCTCAAGTTCTGATGAAGATGATGATCAACCTCCTCCAGCCAAAGAGAGCAAGAAGAAGGACAAAGAGACTGCACCTGAAGTACCTCTCTTAGCTGACACACCTTTTGAAAGGCAGGTCAAACAGAAAATAATCATTAACTTGAAACCTGTGATTGAGAGGCTGGATGTGCAAGGAGAACTGCTATGTACACTCCAATCAGATGTCAATTCCATATTTCTGAGCCAGGCTTCAGCACGCAACGAATATGTTCAGATTCGCAATGCTATGAAGTGGTTCAATCAAGAGATGGGCACCATGAAGAGCATGATCTCTGAAATCTTTAAAGCAGTTGGAGCTCAAGCCTTCTCCTCCCACAGCTCAGGCCTGGAGAGTGCACCAGGACAGCAGGAAAAACAGCAGCAGCACCAGCGAAGACACCAGCAGCAGCAGCAAACCCAGCAGCAGCAGAAACAACACAGCAGGAAAACCAGCAGCAGCACCAGCAGAAACAGCAACAGCAGCACCTGTAGAAGCAGCAGATGCAGTTCAGGCAGCAGCAGAGGTGAAGTACCAGGGCCATCAGGGCCAGCTGTGATGGAATCAGGGCCATCAGGGCCAGAAGTGCTGGATTCTGTGCAATCTTTGCCTGAAGAAGTGGTCTCAGATCCATTGCCCCCTGCTCCCACTTCCACCCACACTCCCATTCCTCCATCTCCACCCACAGCCTCCACAGCTCCACCTGCTCCACCTCCCTTCAAAAGACCTAGATCCAGACCTGTTTCTTCTCCCACACCTTTTCCTTCTCCTAATACTTCTTCTTCCCCTGCTTCCTCCACTTCTCATCTTCCTTCCTCTCCTAGCCGTGAGGCCCCTCCAGCATCCTCCGCTGGAGCCTCATCCTCTTCTGGTCCTTCTTCAGTACCAGAAGTAGGCATTTCTACCACTGATGATTTCCTTCACCCTTCTGCACCTCCCTCCTTTATCACTATTATTCCTAGGAATGCTCAATCAACTCTCCTTTTCTTACAGAAATTAAGGATGAGTTTGAAGAAGCTATCCTTAGGTCTGTGCTAAAGGTAGGAGACCACATTTCCAAGACAGACTCCTCCAGTACTGTCTCCAAGAAAAGAAAACTCAATTCCTCCGACACTCCTCTCTACCCTCCTTTGTGGTTTTCTCTTACAGTGACACACAAGCATACATCACTGTACAAAGAGTATCTACAAAAGGTTGTCTTTGCCACCCTTGTCAACCTCCTTTTCTCAACCTCTCTGACCACCTTGAAGTCATTCTTCCTTACACTCCTCTTTCCAAAACCGAAAAATCCAAAATCTTTTCCTCTGCCCATTCCAAGACTGAGGAGCAATGGGCTAGATCTCAAAAAGATCTTTACAATCGCTTTCTTCAGGCTAAGGCAGCCAGATTTCCTCCCAGGGATCACTCTTTGACCCTTTCTGAGTGGTTTAAATTTCATCACCAGAACACCTGGGCCTCTTTTATCCAGAAGGAAATCAAGATGATCAGGCACTTTCAGATGTTCAATAACTACAGGTATCTCAACAGATTACCTGAAGTTCAGTAAGCCAATTCAAGCGAGCCATCAAGGTCCTATCCAGCTCTGGGCAATCTGAAGAAGTGAGAGTGGATTTTGCCACACTCCATTTGCCTGAAGAGATCCTCTTGCCTCAGATTCACTTCCTGATCATGGAATCTTCTGTTGGATCCATTATCTTTGAACGTTTTGCAAGGGTCATGGGCAGAATCAAAATTCAGAAAACTCTCCAAGTGGTTTCCCCATTTTATTCCGAATATCACAGAGTTTTTTGTGACATCTAGAGCTCCTATCCTCTCAGAATGTGAAAGGCTAAACTCCTCAGAATGGTCCGAATTGTATTCCTTGTCTGCTCAGCAGCTAGCTCATCTCAATGCTGCTCAGGCCAGGGAAGGAAAAGCCCCTGTCTCTCCTGCCACCTCTTGGACATGAACTCCATCCATCTTGTACTTGATCCCTTCAAACTATGGGCTGAAAGATACAAGTGTTTGTAGCTCTACGCCAAGTCCTCAAGGAGAAAACAGATTTTCTACCCTGTTACCATGGATCAATTCCTTGCCTGTGCAAGCTTTGGAAAAACCTCCTTCATTCGGTGCTCCATGGATGCTGATGAGTATGCCAACTTTCTCCAAGCAGCGCACCATCTACTGTCTCGGATGGCTTCTACCATGGGACCAACTTTCTTTATTTCTGATGGAGCTTTTAGGCAATTTTTTGATAGGCAGGAAGAGCAGGCCTGGGAAGCCATTTCTCATTTGCCTCTCTCTCTCTCTGCATATTATTTGCCTGTACCTCCTCAAGCTTAATGAAAAGATTGTGTTCCTTCTCCTCATTGTCTCTTATTCTTTGTCTCAGTCCTAATTCTTTTTGCTTAATGACAAAAAGGGGGAGAAAATACTTACATATGTCCGAAACATCTTTGAAACATATTCTCAGTACTTTTATTTCTGCTTACTGTTAAGTATTGTTAAAATATTGATTAGGTTTTGTCATCACCAAAAAGGGGGAGATTGATGAACAGTCCATCCCCTCGTAATTTTAAATCCATTACATACTTATTTTGGTGATAAACAAAACTCTGTCAAAAGTTTTCTAACTACATTTCATTTAGCCTTAAGCACAGGAAATCTTCAAAGAAAATCAAGCACTTATGGTAAGTACATATATGCATTGATTCCAGTAAAGTGTAACGACTTCTTTGTAAGTTCTAAAGTTCAAACAAGTCGATGTCATAACGATTTCATAAGTCATCGTAACGACTCCTTTAGAACTCGTAATGACTTGCAGTCATAACGACTTCATAAGTCATCGTAACGACTCCTTTAGAACTCGTAACGACTTGCCAGTCATAACGACTTCATAAGTCATCGTAACGATTTCTTTAGAACTCGTAACGACTTGCCGTCATAACGATTTCTTTAGAAAGCGTAACGACTTGCCAGTCATAACGACTTCATAAGTCTCTAACGACTCCTAGAACTCGTAACGACTTTCCAGTCATAACGATTTCATAAGTCATCGTAACGATTTCTTTAGAACTCGTAACGACTTGATCGTCATAACGATTTCTTAGAAAGCGTAACGACTTGCCTGTCGCAACGACTCTATAAGTTGTCATAACGATTTCTTTAGAAAGCGTAACGACTTGCCTGTCGCAACGACTTATAAGTTCATCGTTTAGAAAGCGTAACGACTGCCTGCGCAACGACTCATAAGTTATCATAACGATTTCTTTAGAAAGCGTAACGACTTGCTGTCGCAACGACTCTATAAGTTATCATAACGATTTCTTTAGAAAGCGTAACGACTTGCTCGTCATAACGACTCTATAATTCTCGTAACGATTCTTTAGAAAGCATAATGACTTGCTTGGGTAACGATTTCATAACTACCGTAACGACTCTTTAGAACTCGCAACGACTTACCTCTTCATAACGATTTCGTAAGTTATCATAACGACTTCTTCTGAATCTATAACGATTTGTTATGATTCATAACGACTCTCTTAGACTATCATGATCTCATAACGATTTCATAAGTCATGTTTCCATCAAATAAATGTTTCTTTGATTTGAAATACGTTGAATAGTCAAAGTCGTATCTCACCTGTTTGACTGCTATGCATTTAATGAAGACTGAACGTATCTCTGCATGCACGCAGAACATATCTTCCATTATCGTGTATTCTCTGCATGTATCCTTTTAGAACGATAAACTGTCACTACTATATCTGTGTTTACTTGCTCTAACGTTGACTGACATCTGGAGATAGTGTTAGCTGTCTACCATTAAAGCTCAACTTTTGCAGAACCTTGAAGTTGTACCATCTTACAACGTTGGACATAGAAAGAACTACAAGTCACCTCAGAAGATCTCATCACTTTGCGTGCTCTAAAGAACAAAAGACTGTTGACTGGAAGCTTCACAAATCCTTCAGTCTAACGTTCACCAAAGCTGTGAGACAACGGCTATCTCATCGTCTACATTCAAGATGAAGATATATATATACAAGACAGAAGATTTGAAAATAGAGGATAGAGATCAAGAGACAAAAACAACTCTGCAGTCTTTCAAGTCTTCTCAAGAATTCTAGAGCCAGCATTTTCCATTCCTTTCCGCCTTGGCTCTTAGCTCCCTGTGCTGTGAGAAAAATCAGAAGAGAGCTAGAATAGTTCTGAGAGAGCCTGTGTAGATCTTAACTCTCAGTGCTTGTAGCTTCAGATCGAGTTCTGTTAACTTGATCTAGGGGCTAGTCAATCCTTTTTGAGATTCCCTTGTTTGTTTCCCTTCGGGTGTGAAGGAAAACCTGGTGGTTTCCAGGGTGGTGTTTTTCCTTCAGGAGTGAAGGAAGACCTGGTGGTACCAGGGTGTTGTGTTCCCTTCGAGTGTGAAGGAAGACCAGCTGAGCTGGGTGTTTGTTTCGTCCATAGGGGGACTGTACCCTAGATAGTGGAATCCTGAGGATTGCTCAGGGACTGGACGTAGGACTCCTAAGGAGAGGAGATCCGAACCAGGATAATTCTGTGTGTGTGAGATTGTCTTCTTTGTGTGATTGTTCTTTTTACTAACCATTACTAATCTCTTCCAAGAACGTTTTTTTGTGTTTGTTTAAGTTCAGGTTTTAACTAAGTAAATATTTTTAAAGACCCATTCACCCCCCCCTCTGGGTTCGCCAACGGGCAACAGCTAAGACATGTTACTCAATTGTTAGTAAATAAGATGTAGATTTAGGCATTGCCTATGGAAGGTTATTCCATCATAATTAGAATGCTATGAATGAATGATTGCCAGATTGATTTAGAAAATGTTAGTAGAAGAGGATATGATATCAATGAAATGAGTATATATGTTACCATGTTTTAAAAACTATTAGATTATAATATCGTAAACTGTCTTTCATGTGATTTGCTGAGTCTTGGAGACGCATACTTGCTAACATTTCAGGCAAACCAGAGGACACTCAGGAGTTAGTTAACTGAACTCGGAGCGAGAGGCGGGAGACTTAGATTGGGTGAGAGGCTTAGAGTGACTTTGTTGTGAGGACTTTGTACTTCACTTTTGCATTTGGACTATGAAATGTAATAAGGTTTGGGACTATGTTATATCTCTTTATGCACAGATTTTATATTTGTGTATAATGTTGATTACAATCATTTAGTTCCATATTTTGTTGCTTATTATTGGAATTGAGTTGTCATTTGTGTATATCTCAACTTGTACCGTCAATTGTTGGATTTATTCCACTGTAATACCTCTGTTAGATCCAATGTGAGTTGGTATAACTGTACTGGGTCTAAGAGGGGCATTACAGAGATTGGTATCAGAGCGTTCCAGGTTGAGCATGTACATAAATGGAATATCAACATTGTATTCATATTTTAAGTCTGCATAAAGAATTAGTCCAAGTTTATGTAGAGTAATAGGTCATTCAATTGGATGCTTATTTTGTAGACTATGGCGACTCGTGGACGTAGAGGAGTTGTTCCGACCCGGGGTGATGAGTCAGCAGGAGGTTCGCAGGCTCCAGCTCAGCAGGCTCAGGACCAGACTGGAGTACCTTTGCCACCCCCACCCCCACCTGTGGACTAGGGAGCATTGATGCAAGGATTGGTGCACGCAATGTAGACTCAGGCTCAGACTACAACGGCATTACAGGCGCAGGTGCAGGTTCAGGTTGGTAGATGCAAGAGTTATTCAAGGTGTTAAATGGAAGAATTGTTAGCTAAGAGCTTGCTTTGGATTGTAGGCGTAGGCACATGCTCATGAGGCAGTCTTTGGAGGAGTACCTATGATGGAGAGGTTCAGGAGGATGACCCCACCTTTCTTTAAGGGGGAGAGTGATCCTATTCTAGCAGAGAGTTGGCTCCGGGAGACGGAGAAGATCTTTCATGCCAATCATTGTGCGGAAGAGGAGAGGGTGACTTTAGCTACTTATATGCTGCAGGTAAAGGTTGGTTTTTTTAGGGTTATTCATGTTGTTTGGAATGTACCCTTAGCTGTATTGATCTTTCTTCTCAGGAGCGTGCCGATGTGTGGTGGCCCTCTGTACTACGCACACAATTTGCAGATGGGGCTATGGAGGTTGCTTGGATTGAGTTCGTCCGTCTGTTCAGGGTGAAGTATATTCCAGAGCATGTGCATGATCGTATGGAGTAGGAGTTTTTGACATTGATCTAGGGGTCAATGAGCGTGCTTGAGTATGAGGCGAGATTTGTAGAGCTATCCAAGTATGTGCCCCACATAGTGGCAGATGAGCGGAGGAAGATAAAGAAATTCATTATGGGGTTGAAGCCATCCCTGAGGACGAGACTGGTGGCTTTGGGACATCGTACCATGGAGGAGGCTTTGTCAGCGACATGCATGCAGCAGGCAGGGATGGAGGTCTATCTGGAGGAGAAGAGAGCTTCTTTAAAGAGGCCAGCATCCGCATTCCAGCGTCAGGACAGAAAGAAGAAGGCCCTAGCTTTCCAGCAGAGAGCAGTTGCACCGGCGAGAGTGGCTGCACCGACACCAGGCGGAGGCTCAGTTGCAGAGAAACCAGTGTGTACCCAGTGTGGGAAGCGCCATGGAGGCGAGGTGTGTTGGGTGACTTCTGGGAGGTGCTTGAGGTGTGGTCATAAGAACCACAAGATCAGAGATTGTCCGAAGATGGCGCAGTAGACTGCAGCAGCAGTAGCACTAGCAGCAGCTAGACCGGCACCGAGAGCAGCAGGGAAACCGAGGGCTCAGCTCGAGTGTTCGCTTTGGTGAGAGATGAGGCAGAGTTGGCAGAGCATGTCACAGAAGGTACAATTTTAATTATGGGAATGCATGCTAGAGTCTTGTTTGATATCGGTGCCACGCATAGTTTTGTTTCCGAGGGATTTACCAAGGTCTTGATGAAGGATGATGGTTTAGTTCTGGAAAAGTTGGAGGTTCCCTTATCTGTGCATACTCTAGCAGGAACTATTTTGACCGAGCAGTGTTTTTCGTCACTTCCTGTGTGCATTGTGGATAGGGTTGTTCATAATATGGTCCAAACCGTAAAACCGAACTGAACCAGCCAGTTCGGTTGGTTCGGTTCGGGTTGAGAGGTCCCACGGTTCAGTTCGATTTCCCACTGGAAAATTGAATGAACTGAATATATATTAAATATATTAAATATATAATATATATCAAAGAGAAGCGCGTAGCCCAGTGGGCTAGCGCCTCCCATTTCCCTGGGCAGACCTGAGTTCGATACTCAGGTCCGCCATCTGGGCCATTAAAACCTGTTTTTTTTTTTAATTTCGGTTCGAACCGAACCGAACCGATTCGGTTCGGTTTCGGTTCACCCAAAAAGTGGGGTGAACCGAACCATACCGAACCATGTTCACCCCTAATTGTGGAGCAAGTTTTGCCTGGTAGTTTCTATTTGTTGAAAATGAAGGATTATGATGCTATCTTGGGCTTAGATTGGCTCGAGGAACATTATGCTCTGATGGATTGTCGGCGGAAGCATATTATTTTCCGGATTTCTGGTAAGGAGGAGTTTGTTCATCCTATGCCTAAGAGCATGTCGGGCAAGTTCGTTATTTCTGCTTTGAAGGCAGCCCGGATGTTGAGCAAGGGTTGTAGTGGTTTTCTGGCTAGTGTGGTTGTGTCCAAGGATTCGAAGAAGGTTTTATCTGTGGAAGATATTGAGGTAGTCAGAGATTTCAGCGATGTTTTTCCAAAGAAATTGTCTGGTTTTCCCCCTGCAAGGGAGATCAAGTTTGGCATTGAGCTAGTTCCTGGCTCAACACCTATTTCCATTGCGCCTTATCGTATGGCACCAGCGGAGTTGGCAGAATTGAGGTAGCAGCTACAAGAATTGCTTAATAAGGGCTTCATTCGACCGAGCGTTTCGCCATGGGGAGCACATGTTCTCTTTGTGAAGAGAAGGATGGATCAATGAGATTGTGCATTGATTACCGCAAGCTTAATCAGGTAACTGTCAAGAATAAGTACCCTTTATCTCGTATCGATGATTTGTTTGATCAGTTGTGAGGAGCTTCGGTGTTCTCTAAGATTGATCTTTGTTCTGGCTATCATCAACTCCGAATCAAGCCGGAGGATTCTGCTAAGACGGCTTTTAGGATTAGATATGGCCATTACGAGTTCCTTGTCTTACCCTTTGGTTTGACGAATGCCCCAGCAGTTTTCATGGACCTGATGAACAGGGTTTTTCGGCAGTATTTGGATTCTTTTGTTGTGGTCTTATTGATGATGTGCTGATCTATTCGCCTGATAAGGAGACTCATAGAGAGCATCTGGGGATGGTGTTGGATATCCTGAGGGAGCACAAGCTGTATGCTAAGTTTAGCAAGTGCAACTTTGGATGAAGGAGGTCCATTTCTTGGGACATGTCATATCTGGCGATGGTGTGTCTGTGATCCGGCTAAGGTAGAAGCTGTCCTTGATTGGGAGTCACCGAGATCATCAGCTGACATCAGGAGTTTTCTCGCTTGGCTGGCTATTATAGGAGATTCATCGAAGGATTTTCTTCTATTGCGGCGACCTTGATGAGGTTGACAAGAAAAGGAGTCAAGTTTGAGTGGTCAGTCTTGTGAGAAGGCATTCCAGGAGCTGAAGACTCATCTGACCTCAACGCCAGTGCTTGTTTTGCCCAATGGTGTAGATTCTTTCTCTATCTACATAGATACTTCGAAGATTGGGCTTGGCTATGTTCTTATGCAAGGAGGTCGAGTTGTGGCGTATGCTTCTAGGCAACTCAAGGAGCATGAGCGCAGCTACCCGACTCATGACTTGGAATTGGCGGCAGTGGTCTATGCTTTGAAAATATGGAGGCATTACTTATACGGAGTTAGATTTGAGCTCTTCTCAGACCACAAGAGTCTCAAGTATTTGTTCTCACAGAAGGAGTTGAACCTGAGGCAGCGGAGGTGGATAGAATTCTTGAAAGATTATGATTTTGAGCTTTCTTACCATCCAGGGAAGGCCAATATAGTGGCAGATGCTTTGAGCAGGAAGAGGCAGTTAATGAGGTAAGACTGGAAGATGCTAGAAGATGTTTCAGGTGCTTTGGCTATATTGGAACCAC
This sequence comes from Colocasia esculenta, assembly GCA_014218235.1. Classification (NCBI taxonomy): domain Eukaryota; kingdom Viridiplantae; phylum Streptophyta; class Magnoliopsida; order Alismatales; family Araceae; genus Colocasia; species Colocasia esculenta. Next base: position 17,442,262 of record CM024761.1, read on the forward strand.
AATTGTGCAACTTGTTCGTGGCTCAGTTGTCATTGAGATCATCTATTCTTGATCGGGTTATTGCTTTGCAAAAAGATGACCCGTTATTGAAGGAGTTGGTTGGAAAGGGGGTATTACCAGAGATGAGGATGATGTGATTCGCCTGAATCTTAGGGTGTGTGTCCCTAATGATGCTGATCTGAGGAAGGAAATTTTGGAGGAAGTGCATAGGTCTCAGTTCTCTATTCACCCAGGCAGTGGGAAGATGTACAAGGATCTGAAGCATTCCTTCTGGTGGTCTGGAATGAAGCGGGACGTGGCTGATGTTGTGGCGAAGTGTTTGATTTGTCAGCAAGTGAAGGCAGAGCATCAGCGACCGTCAGGTTTGATGCAGAAGCTGGATATTCCTCAGTGGAAGTGAGAGCAAGTGACTATGGATTTTGTGTCTGGATTGCCTAGATCGGCTAGAGGAAATGATTCCATTTGGGTGATCGTTGATAGATTTTCAAAGAGTGCGCATTTCCTTGCCATGAAGAAGAAGCAGTCCGTAGAGAGCTTGGCCAGACTGTATATTGATGACATTGTGAAGCCGCATGGGATTCCAAAGTCGATTATCTTAGATCATGATCCGAGATTCACTTCCAGATTTTGGCAGAGTTTGCAGCAGGCTTTTGGCAGTCAGTTGAAGCTGAGTTCGGCATTTCATCCACAAACGGATGGATAGTCTGAGAGGACTATTCAGACATTGGAGGATATGCTTAGGGCTTGTGTTTTGGAGTGGAAGGGTGATTGGGAGCGTCACCTAGCTCTTGTGGAATTTGCTTATAATAACAGTTTCCATTCGAGCATAGGTATGTCACCTTTTGAGGCTTTATACGGGAGACCCTGTAGATCCCCGTTGTGTTGGGAGGAGTCAGGAGATCGATATCTGGTTGGACCAAAAGTGGTGCAAGAGACTTCAGCAAAGATCCATATGATTGTGCAGAGGTTAAAGGCAGCTCAGGATCATCAGAAGAGTTATGCAGATACAAGGAGGAAGAATTTGGCATTTGAGGTTGGAGACCATGTTTTTCTCAAGGTATCGCCAACTAAGGGTGTAGTGAGGTTTGGAAAAAGAGGTAAGCTGAACCCGAGGTTCATTGGTCCATTTGAGATTTTGAAGAGGATCGGGAATGTGGCATACCAGTTAGCTTTGCCACCATCTTTAGCAGTGGTGCACCCAGTATTCCATATATCCATGCTGAGAAGGTATGTGAGAGATCCGGCTCATGTGATCAATTATGAGCCAGTGCAGTTTCAGCCAGACTTGTCTTATGCAGAGCAGCCTGTGGAGATTCTGGATCGGAAGGTGTAGGAATTAAGATCGAAATCTATTCCATTTGTGAAGATCTTATAGAGGAACTTCTCACATGAAGAAGTGACGTGGGAGCTTGAAGAAAGGATGAAGAAGCTTTATCCATCCTTGTTTGGTGAGTATTCTAACTCAATCTTCGAGGACGAAGATTATGTTAAGGGGGAGAGGATGTAGTGCTCTAGAAAATTTTCTTGAATTATTTTGTAAATGTATGTTTATTTCTGCATGAATTTGAATGTTGATCTGTGTGGAACTTGGCGTCAACATCTCTTGGCGTTAAGTCCTGTTAGAGGCAAGATTGCCTACCGTTTACTTTCTATTAATGACATACTCATGTGTCGTTTATTATTTTCTGAATTTCTTAAACTTTTAGGCAAGCTTGTAAACGACATCATCGATGGACGTTTACATGGAGGCCGACGGCATCTTATGTTGACGTTAAGCTGACTTGCCTGTTTTTGATATTTCTGTTCCGAGGGAGAGAGATCTGCTATTTTAAGAGATTTTATTAGGCCAGATCTGAACGTTTCGCATCCTAGGGTCAGGATATAGGCTGGCCATCGCATGAGAGGTCTTTATAAGACCTAGATTTCGCAAATAGGGAGGTTTTCGCACTGGTTTTGAAGGAGAGAAAAGAGGGTCGAGAAGGGGGCGATTCTGTGCGATTTCGTGCGGTTTGGAGGCTTCTGAACCAAGGAGGTTCGACCAGCTTCATGATCAGGAGCTTCTCCAAGCATAAGGCTTTCGTGGGAGGCGGATTGGAGCGTTTGGAGTCGACGGGAAGGAACTGCCTCACAGATGAGGTGGGCTTCTTCGGGCTCAGATTCGACACTCCAGTAGGAGGGATTGAGGCAAGTTACATGGGGGTTCAGTTTAGGATATGACATACTATCTATTTACCATTTTTTTCGTATTTTTAGAGCATGAAAATAACCTACGGGAAGGGGTAGAAGTTGCATTATTTCATGTAGGGTTTCTGTGTTTTCTGTGCATAAGAACTAGACGTCCAGATCGCTTGTCGTCTATATATTGCTAACGGCGGCATCGACTGCCGTCTACTTCATGTGAACATCGTTCATTTTCTGATTTTTATTATATGTAAACGGCGCTATGTGCCTCTGTCAGTATGTGTTAACGGCGCTATGTGTCGTCGTTTATTTAGGTTTAACGATAAAGTATGTGGACGTCTACTCCAGTAAATGCCACATACCTTACCGTCAAGTTTATCAGTATCATGTTTTTCCAGAAAACTGATTTTAATTATCTATATATGATCCATGCTTGTATGAGTTTTGGCCATGTAATGTTTAGGGTGTTTGTTTACTGTTATAACATGGACTGATTATTGCAATAGTAGACAGGCTATTTATATCCATATATATATAAATGTTATTGATGTTAGATTGACAAAAGACAAGTGTAATGGATTATAAAATGATGATGTATGTTAGAATATGGATGGTTGAAGGCTGAATTACTGTGGGAGATAATACATACCAGTGGTTCTCTGTTCTGTATAAATTCCATGATCTTTTACCAGGTGTTGTACTATGTTAATTAATCGAAATGATGGAATTAATTCATGAAAAATGGTTATAGAAATTAGAAAAATATGAAATTTGGCATGTGCATAGTATATCCTGATTCTGAATTTCTTTTAAAATTTTGGAATTTGTAGACATCTGTACATTCTGTTATGAATTTCTGAATAGTAAGTTGCATGTAGAAATTAAATAAAATGCAAGTATGTACATGATGGAATGTGTTGTATTTATTATCATGATAGGGGTCTGTCATGCAGAAAGTAGAATTTCAGAACTGAAAAGACGTGCTATAGGTTATTGCAAGTGCATGAAATGTAAATTAAATGATATCATACGTGTTAGTGCATGCATTGAAATGAAATGCCAATAAGACATTGCTATATTAGAGATTCCTACAAGAAACTACACCATAGATGCCCCCATGGAAATGGTTCACCTACATGTAAATGATCTATTGAATCCGTGGGCAACGGATTGAAATCCTGGAGGTAGACAAGTTTTACTAGTTAAGGTGGGAAGGATTTTCTCCGATTTTGCGCAAATGCCATGACTTCATCACTGTATTGCCTAGGTGATAAGTGAATGATAAATGAATAATGATCTCTATTATAGTGCGAGCTATGTCTTGGCAAATAAATGAAAATGCCTACATGAACATTGTCTCCATGATTTCATGCTACATGTCTATGTGTTAAATCCTACATGAATTACATGCAAATTGATATATGAAAGAATTGCTACATGTTTAAATGGCCCATTGTTATATGACAAGTGTTACATATTGCATAATGTAGCATAAGGTTTTCATTGAAATAGTTTACATGATTACATGACAATAAGTAGAAACCATGATAAAAATGATAGCATGTTACATGTAGGAACATGTTACTTCAATTGTTAGTAAATAAGATGTACATTTTATGCATTGCATGACATGGTTATTTCCATAATAATTAGAATGCTATGAATAAATGATTGCCAATTGATTTAGAACCATGTTAGTAGGAAGAGTATATGATATCAATGAAATGAGTGATAATATGTTACCATGTTTTAAAACCTATTATATTTATAATATCGTGAACTGTCTTTCATGTGATTTGCTGAGTCTTGTAGACTCATACTTGCTTAACATTTCAGGCAAACCAGAGGACACTCAGGAGTAAGTTCTGCAAGGCCCTTGACTTTCACCTTGTTTATATGTATGTGCGTATAAATGTATACAATTAATATATAGATTATTGTGTATAAGTATTTATTTATATAAATTGTATGAATTAGTATTATTGAAATGTACATAGTGTATTCAAGTATATACATATATAGATATATATTTAAGTGTGTAGTGTTATAAATTCTGCATAATTAAAGTGAGTTTTGTCGGCCATCGGCATCCACATCGGCTGACGCTGACCAGGGGTAGGCGGCAATATCGATGGACGCCCATTTTGGATAGGCGACCATGGATATGGACGCCAATATCCCAGACCTGTTACGTTTTCAGATCCAGAAACGCCTCCGGAAATTGAGCCTCTTGTTTTGGAAACCTTTCCCACGGCTCTGAGACTTACCCCTTTAACCTATCCGACCCCAACCCTTTATATATCCAGATTTCGGCCAGATCCACCCCTTTTGGCTCTTGGGTCAAAAACCTCTCTTTTCTATGCAAAAACCCTAACTTGAACCTGAAAGATCTGGCTTCGGGAGGCTTCGTCTGGCGATCTACATCGACTGGTGTCAACCTTGAACATCCGGGAACGACTCCCCACGCTCGTGTGCTGTGAAGATCAACAGAAGATATGAAGAAGGAGGGATTTGGAGACTCTTTGGCACAGACCGAGGAGGGCTTCTCCGGCTTAAATCGTCGTCTGTAGATTTTACAGAAGGCAAGTACCCCATTCACATTAACCCTACATGTGTCTAGTATGTCCCAGGAATTTTTCAGATTTTTCTCGTGTCCTGGAACCCCCCTTTCAAGTGATTTGTTGGTTTTCAGTCTGTGTTTTGCAGACAGGATATTAACGGCAAGATCCCTTGCCGCTAATATCATGTGTTGGCGGCATCATATAATGCCGTTAACCTATAGACGGCTACCCCATGCCGTCGAGTTCTTCAGACTGCAACAGTGTGCAAGTCTGTCCATATATAAATTAATTTTCGAGTTTTTCTGCATGAGGATATACAGTAAAATTTTTATATAATATGTAAATATATATGTTTGGGTGTACTGTGAGTCATTGTGCATTTTTGAAATTTTCACAAATTATTAGAATTCTTTGAATGTGCTACTGACATAATTTTAATCCTGGAAAATGCCATTTATGAAATATGTATAGAATTTAATTGCCATGAAATTTTTGTACATTGTTTATGAGATCTGATGCATGATATAAAAATTTGAGTAATTTATAATATCTGAGTAGTTTATTTAATTTTCTGAATCGAAAAATAGTTAATATGTCTACTCAATGTAGAAAAGATAAGAATTCATGCGAAACTAGTTAAATTCCCATAATTTGTGATAAAATTAGTACTATCAGTAATCATGTATGTAATAAATTGTGAATCTGAATAATGAAAATTTATATCAGTTTGACTATTTTTACAGTTGATGACATCACTGTTAGAATTTTCAGAAAATATGTGTAATTCAGAAAAATGTAAATTTCGGTATGCATGATGGTTAAGCCGTGATGAATTTCTGGTTAATTTCTGTACTGAACAGATGACAGTAGCTATATAAACCTGTTTTATGTTAGATATTAATAATTAATACATGCTAATATGATTAATATTTAATTCTGCAAAAAATTTCAGCATGATTAGAATTGTTGTAAAAATTTGATTAATACTGAAAACAGTAGTACCATGCTAGGTAATACTGAAGAATGTAAATGTGTGAACATGAGATGAATGCGTGATTATTTTGCGTTTAGAAATGTGTTGAAATTGAGAAAAATGTATTAATGTGACAATGGGTGACACTGCTACCTTAGAGGGCTGTGGAACTGTACTGTGGTAAAGTCCCCACGGGAAAGTTCAAGTGTGTGATGTCCCATGGGCATTGGGATTAAATCCTGGAGGTGAACAAGTATCGCTGGTTAGGGTGGAGAGTGCTTCTCCCGGTTCTGCGCAGTAACTAAGATTAATCACTGGAATGCCTAGGTGATTGATATGTGATGTGATCAGTGTGTGTCCTTCTAAAGTGGTTTGGGCTATGTGTCACGGCATAAGAAATTGTGAAAATGTGTTTAAGTGAAAAGAAATGTGTAAATTGTGAAATTGTGTAAGTGAATATGTGTTCATGAAATTATTATGATAACATGCAAAAAGGATAAACTTCTTGTGAATGCGACATGATAGTAGTAAAACAGCGGGCTTTTCACTAAAATAAATGTGTTAACCATGTGAGAACTTATCTTAGAATTCATGTTAAATTAGTTGTTATGAAATGTGTAAATATTGTGTAAAATGACCAACATGTGGCTTATGAATGATTGAATGAAATCAGTTTAGTATAATGAAAAGTGTAGAAAGCATGTGATAGGATTAGTTTATTGCGTATAAAACTAAATCCCATGCGTAAAATGTGTAGAAATCATGAATAGGCTTCTATTTGAAAAATTGTCACTTCCATGCATTATGTGTAAATGATGTAGCATAAGCTTATGGATATTACTTGATGCATGTATGTTTAGTGTGCTGGTGTTACTTGTTGATTCTTTTGAACTCATTCTTGCTTCGGCGTACAGGTGCAGACGTTTCTACTTCTTCCGAGGAGATCGTTAGGAGCGACTCAGAGCGAGAGTAGGAGAGATTGTTGTGGAGTTAGCATTGTACTTTTCTATTACTTCATAGTATGTAATAAGACTCTGCGTAGTCTCATGTGGATAATGTATTTATTTTATTTCAGTTATGAACAGTTAGCTCTCTTTCCTTCTATACGGACTGTGAATAGAATGTGGATGATGGAATAAGATTTCTTTTCAGTCTTTAAATTCCGCTGTCATGAGATATATTATATTTGTGTATGTTTCAGCCTATTGTACTAGTGTTGGGTAAATGTCCCACTGTAGCGATGCTTTCTATATCGATGTGGGTTGGTGAAACCGTACCGATATAAGAGGGTCGTTACAAGTTCACACTGACTCGGAGCGAGAGGACGTGGAGACTTAGATTGGTTGAGAGGCTTTAGAGTGACTCTTGTATGTGAGGACTATATGTACTTTCCTTTATGCATTTGGACTATGAAATGTAATAAGTTTGGGACTATTGTTATATCTCTTTTATGCACTAGACTTTATATTTGAGTATAATGTTGATTACAATCATTTAGTTCCATATTTCGTTGCTTATTATTGGAATTGAGTTGTCATTTGTGTATATCTCAACCTGTACTGTCAATTGTTGGATTTATTCCACTGTAATACCTCTGTTAGATCCAATGTGAGTTGGTATAACTGTACTAGGTCTAAGAGGGGCGTTACAGCGAGGTACTAAAATCTGACAAACAATGAAATGCAGTAGCCTATTGAAAGTAGTAAACTAATTGATGTCAATTTTTCCATCCTTTAGCTTATACTTTGTTCCGATGATACCAAGCCCTTTGACATGAATATCCTCTGAGTTGACCAAACTATGACCTTCCTTTGAGCAACCAAATAGTTCTTCTGAAAGATCAAATGTAGTTTGAATGTGCTTACCTTTAACAAAAGATACAAGTGTTCCTCCATCTTTAGATTGAAGGCAAGTGTAAAACACCTTCGCCAAATGAGGGTAGCTCGGTTCTGAGACTGTGCACAACCCTATCCACTTCATTTTTTCAAGAGCTTCAACAACATTGACCATTCCATGTTGTTCTAAATCTGCCACATCAACTGCCTTGTTGCCACAAATCTTTATCTTGACTGCCTGAAATCTCTAGAGCTGATCTGCCGTGAGAAACTCTGCGTTGTAGTCACCCAGACTACTTGAACTTCCTGACGCAGCCATGGAAATCGAGAGGGATGGCTTCTAAATGATCGTAGGAGGAAAAGGAGTAAAACCCCTCAAGAAATTTGAGCGGGAAGAATAAAAATTTTCTTAAAGAAGGAGGAAGCATTAATTGCACAAAACGACAAAAGGTGTGTATCACTTATATGAGTAGAGAAGTGATAGCGCTAAAACAAATAAAGTAGGAGAGAATAGAATCGATTTATATAAAGGAGAGGGACAATAATTTACTCTGAAATAAATTGATGGATTTCAGTTATATGCAGATGAATCTTTCACAAATTGGACATGCCCAATTCCCGTCTGAGAGAGGTAAAACTCTTTTCAGGTAGGGCCTTTGTAAAGATGTCTGGTAACTGATTTAGGGTATCTATAAAGGAAATACTAGTATTACCATTTCCCACATGATCTCTAATAGAATGATACCTAACCTTAATATGATTGGTCCTCGAGTGCTGCACAGGATTTTTGGTGAGATTGATAGCACTGGTGTTGTCACATAATAGTGGAATAGTTTTGATGTGCAGTCCATAATCTTCAAGCTATTGTTTGATCCAAAGGAGTTGTGTACAACAGCTCCCAACAGCCACATATTCAGCTTCAGCAGTTGATAAAGCTATTGAGTTTTTGTTTCTTTGAAGACCATGAAATTAAACATCTTGCAAGAAATTGACAACAGTCACTGGCGTTTTTTCTATCCACTTTGCATCCAGCATAGTTCGCATCTGAGTATCCAATTAAATTTATCTTACAGGTTTTAGGATATCATAGACCTAAGTTACAAGTATGAGCTAAATATCTTAAAATCCTTTTTACTGAAATCAGATGAGATTCCTTGGGATCATATTAATACCTAGCACACATGCATACACTAAATAAAATATCAGGTCTACTAGCAGTTAAGTAAAGCAGTGAACCAATCATACCTCTATAAAGCTTTTGGTCCACTTTCTTACCTTCTGGATCGTTGTCCAACCTTATTGATGTGCTCATAGGAGTAGATAAAGGCTTTGCATTTTCAAATCCAAATTTCTTTAATAACTCCTTGGTGTATTTGATTTAACTAATATGAGTTTCTTCTTTCCCTTACTTGATTTGTAGTCCAAGGAAGTAGTTGAGCTCCCCCATCATGCTCATCTCAAATTCTCCCTGCATCAACTTTTCAAAGTACTTACACAGAGATTCATCAGTAGATCCGAAGATAATATCATCAACATAAATTTGTACAATTAATATATCTTTAGCACATGATTTAATAAATAGAGTGATGTCTACTTTGCCTCTAATGAAATCATGGTTCAATAGAAATGCATTAAGTCTTTCATACCAAGCCCTAGGTGCTTGTTTCAAACCATATAAAGCTTTTTGTACTTTAAAAATATAACTAGGATATTCTAAGTCATCGAAACCAGAAGATTGCTCTACAAAGACTTCCTCCTTTATAAAGCCATTCAAAAAAGCTGATTTTACATCCATTTGAAAAGGTTTTAAATCCAATGCAGATGCATAAGCTAGTAAAATCCAAATAGCCTCAAGTCTAGCAACTAGTGCATAGGTTTCATCAAAATCTATGCCCTCATCTTGGGAATAGCCTTGAGCAACCAATCTAGCTTTATTTCTAGTAATAACACCAACTTCATCTAACTTGTTTCTGAACACCCATTTGGTGTCAATCAAAGGATGATCTAATGGTCTAGGAACAAGGGACTAGACCTGGTTTCTTTTGAACTAATTTAATTCATCTTGCATGGCTAGAATCCAAGATTTATCAGTCAGTTCTTCATTGACTATTTTAGGCTCTATTGAGAGACAAATGCTAAATAATCACAAGGAATAATGTTACATTTGGTTCTTACCAAAATATTTGGATCTCCAATGATGTTTTCTCTTCGATGATCCTTCTTGTGTCTCCATTCCCTAGGAAGATCTTCATGGATTGGATCTTTCTATTGTAGTTCTTCCAGAGGTGGATCCTCATCATCCTTGATAGATGCATCTTGCATTTTCTTGGATAAGTCTTTCATACCTTCATCATCACTAACAATTTCTTTTCTAAGGAAGGGTTAGATTTATCAAACTAATGTGTACAGTTTGTTCAATCAGTAAACTTATTTATTAAAGTAAACTTCTTTATTAAAAACTCTACATCCCTTGGGTTTAGAAGTATAACCAATAAAAACACCTTCATCAGATTTTGAATCCAGCTTACCAATATTTGTCTTACCATTGTTATGGATGTAGCATGGACACCCAAATATCCTGAGATGACTGATCTTGGGTTTCTTCTACTTGTACAGTTCATATGTTCTCTTCTTTAATATTGGTCTTATCATAGCTCTATTGATTATATAGAAAGTTGTATTGACTACCTCAGCCCAAAAATATCTTGGCAGGTTGTATTCTGATAGCATGGTTCTTGCGATATCCAATAAAGTTCTATTTTTCCTCTCAGCTATTCCATTTTGTTGTGATGTTCTTGGTGCTGAGAAATTGTGTTCAATTCATTGATCATCACAAAATTCTACAAACATGTCATTCTAAAATTCTCCTCCATGATTAGATCGAAGACTTATAATACTGAACTTCTTGTCTTTCTAAACTAGCTTGTTGAACTTGACAAATGCTTCAAATGTGTCATCTTTGTGTTCCAGAAAAGAAACTCATGTATATCTTGAGAAATCATTGACAATAATGAATCCAAAATTCTGTCCACCTAGACTGGTAGTTCTCATAAATCCAAATAAGTCCACATGGAGCAGTTCTAGAGGCTTGGAAGTGGTGACAATTGTCTTAGATTTGAAAGAGACTTTGGCATGCTTTCCTTTGCACAAGGTCCACAGTTTTTATCTAATTTTGAATTGATTTTAGGTTAACCTTCCATTAAGTTATGCTTGATGAGCTTTCTAATTCCATTCAAACTAGCATGTCCTAGTCTTCTGTGCCACAGCTTCTGCATTTTGCTCTTTGCTTGCTATCAACCATACATCTTGATCTTTCAGATCTTCCAAACGTAAAACATAGAGATTTCTTTCCCTATAGGCTTCGTAAACTGTTATTCCTTCCTTGATGATCAGACACTTGGATTCTTGGAACTTTACTTGATGACCCTTGTCGCATAACTGACTTATGCTAATCAGATTATGTTTGAGACCTTCAAAGCACAGAACTTCTTCTATCATAGTCTTTTCTTTATTTCCAACTAATCCACAGCCAATTACTGATCCTTTACCATTGTCTCCATATGTGACTGTCCCTTCTTTAGTCTTGATAAATGAAAACAACTTCTTATTTCCTGTCATATGCCTTGAGCACCCGCTGTCCAGGTACCATTTTGATGCTCTGAGGCTTTCCTTATCGTCAATGTTTGCCATAAAGGCTAGGTTGGCCTTTTATTCTTCTTCTTCGATAGAATTTGACTCACTGCTCGAGTCTCCTTCATTGCTCCATGCAGCAGCCATTGCCTTTTTCTTGTATTTCTTGAATTTCTTGGTATTCTCCTTCTTCTGAAATTTGTTTTCTTCAATTTCTGACAATCGGCCTTAAGATGTCTGGGCTTCTTACATTCATAGCAATTAGGCTCAGGTCCTTTGAATTCTTTGCCTTTCTTGAAGTTCCTCCTTCTTGACTAAAACTTCTTTTTGGCCAGAATTCTTTGTAGTCGTCTAGAGAGGAAGGCTTCTTCTTCTTCACTATTTTCTTCACTTTTCTCATCTTCTGATTCACTTTCAGATGTGTTTTCTGCTGCTTTGAGGGCATTGTCGCACTTTTTCTTGTTGGAGGATTCTCTCAACCTTTCCATATTTATCTCATGAGCCATTAGAGACCCAATGAGTTTTTCGAGAGACATTGCCATGAGATCATTTGCTTCCTCTATGGTTGTAACCTTGGGAGTCCATGTAGTTGGAAATGATCTTAGTATTCTCCTCACCATGTCTCCTGTCTCATATCTTTTGCCTAGCCCAGCCAGGCCATTTGTGATATTTATTAACCGACTATACATCTGGGAGATGGATTCTCCTGAATGCATTTGGAACCTTTTATATTGTGCTACCAATATATCAATTCATGTTTCTTTTACCTTATATGTTCCTTCATGGGTGAGTTTTAGTTTATCCTACATTTCTTTAGCCGACTTGCATGTAGATATTATGTTGAATTCCTTCTTGCTTAGTCTTGCTGTTCTGAGATAGTTTTTTCTTGTCATCATATGTCCACTTTTCTTTGGTGTTAGTTACTGTCAGATCTCCATCTTCTATTATCGTCCATAGTTGAAAGTTAAGCCCTTGAAGGAAGAATTCCATTCTTGTTTTCCAGTAGTTGTAATCTTTTCCATCGAACAGTGGAGGCCTATTGACATATTGTCCCTCTGCATAACCTTGGGATGCCATTTATCTTTGCTCTTCAGATCATGAGATCTACTTACTTGAAGAGACTTAGCTCTGATAGCACTTGTTGACCAGGTTGCAAGCCCAGAGGGGGTGAATGGATTGCTAAAAATTTATTTTAGGAATATTCTGTGACAAAATAACTTTAGAAACACTAAACGAAATAGTTAGAACTAATGAACAGTGGATAAGAAGACTAAAGCAATCACATAAACAAAAAAAAATTTATATTGGTTTAGATCTCATATCACAAGGAGTCCTACGTCCAGTCCCCAAGCAACAACTTGGGATTTCACTAACCAATGGTACAGTCCCCCTCAAGGACACTTACACATCCAGCACTAGCTGGCCTTCTCTTCACTCCACGAAGAGACAATACACCACCTGTTACAACAGGTCTTCCTTTCTACAAAAGGGATCCACCCACCTACTATATAGTAGTTCTTCTCTTCACTTAAGAGGAGGAGCACTCAAAGAAGAGTAAAGAGGTGATGGCCCCTAGACCAAGCTAATAGCACCAATACAATGCTTGATCTGAGGTAGAATCTGAGAGAAAAAGGATTACACCAGGTAGTAGTTCTCTCAAATCTAAACAAGCTCTCTCAATCAAGAAAGGAATGAACAACAAGGCCTCATAGAGAGCTAAGAGCAAGAGTGTTGATCTGAATAAGGGAGAGAGCTCTTGTAACACTTCTTGTTGAGAGTTGAGTCAATGCACTTTCTATCTTTTTCACGAGGTACTCTTCATTGAATCAACATGCTCCTATTTATCTTCACTTTTTGAAGTATCCGTTAAAGTGTCTGTTGTGTCTCTTATCTTGAAACGTGTCTCCTGACAGTTGTAGCAGATCCAACATAAGAGTGCCGGAAATCCTGCAGACAATAAATGCTTGGATAGAGACATATATCATATGAATATCTTATGTGCTCCGGTCAACATGGCATGTCCAACGTTGTAAACGCATGTGACTACCAAAAACTTGCAGACAATAAATGTTGGAAGGTAGACAGCTCAAATGTTTCTAAAATGTCAGTCAATGTCACTGGCCATGCTACAAGAAGATATACTAAAGAAGAAATGCCATTCTGTCACCATTTAAAGTTCTAGATGATATGTCATGAAAGTGGTAAACAGTAAAAGATGACATGCATAGAAACTATACCCATGATATATAATAAATGCCTGTGTGCAAAGGATATGCAACAATTTGTAGGAAAGTTTGAAATGCACAACATTTCAAAATTAATTTGAAATGAACTGCGAGGCAAGATTTGATTAAGGCTAATTAATCTTGTTCAATAAAACTTTAATTATAACCATAATCAATATGATTATTGTAAAGGTCATTATCAAGATAATGTAGTCGATGTTCAAAGATTAATCGATGACTGAAGGATAATCTTTGTCTATAGATAGTCGATGTTCAAAGATAGTCGATGTCCAAAAGATATTGATGTGAATGTAATCAATGTTTAAACATAATAGATGTGAACATAGTCGATGTTCAAACATAATCGATGTTTAACTGTAATCGATGTGAGAGTAATAGATGTTGAAACGTAATCGATGTTTAAGTATAATCGATGTGAGAGCAATCGATGTTTAAGCATAATCGATGTTTTAAGATAATCAATGTGAAGGCAATCAATGTTTAAGTATAATCGATGTGAGAGCAATCGATGTTTGAGCATAATCGATGTTTTAAGATAATCAATGTGAAGGCAATCGATGTTTAAATATAATCGATGTGAAGGCAATTGTTGTTGAAACGTAATCGATGTTTAAGTAGAATCGATGTGAGAGCAATCGATGTTTGAGCATAATTGATGTTTTACGATAATCGATGTGAAAGCAATCGATGTCTAAACGTAATCGATGTTTAAAGCATAATAGATGTGAGAGTAATCGATGTTGAAACCTAATCAATGTTTAAGTAGACTATAATTGATGCCTACTAGTCGATCATAGCTATGTAATCGATGTGATATTAAAACAGTAGTCGATGTGAACTTACAATAATAATCGATGTAGACTTAGATAATTCATATGCAATTGACTTCTAATTTAAATGAGTATATCCAACTTACAGAATTTATTTCATTTGATACCCATTGACAAACTTCACATAAATATGTTAGTCATATATTTTTCATGGTTTTGTTTATCACCAAAATATATAAGTGGAGATAAATTTGTTCTTCAAGCTCTATACCCAAAGAAGAAACTTAACCATGCCTTGTAGATTGTTCTTGGGGTTGGTGTGTACTCCTTTCCTTACGTGTCACCCTTTAGCCATCTACACAAGCGAAAGACAACACGGAAAAGATCAGTACAAATAGCATGTGACAGCAGCCATGGAAGCTCCCCACCCCATCAGACGGCGATGGGAAGACAGATGTATGGATTTGTGTTCTTTTCCCACCGTCTGATCTGTGTCTGTTCATGCGCAGAATTATGCTGCCATGGATGCTTATTGTTGATATTAGCCTCTCTGAAACCCTCACTTGGGTGGTGGTTCATGTTGCCCAAACCCATTTCGTTGATGGAATCCAAATGTTGATTGGCAAGAAAGTGACATCTCAACATTCAAGGAGAAAAGTGAACGACCCGGCATCGGGTATCTCCTCAGGTATGAAATATTTGGGCACTAGGCACAAGGTGAGTGGGGCCCGCAATCTCTAAATAGTTTTATCACAAGGTCTTGTGCCCAGTGTTATTAGCAGACCCAACGAAGGACTAATTCAATATGGCTAACTTGTTTACAGCTGATTGGTGGTTTAACTTTGGGCATTCAGCACCGATTTTGAGGAAAATTGCAGTGAAGATCTTATCACAGACATCCTCCCCCAATGAATGTGAGACAAATTGGAGCACCTTCACATTGATTGACACTAAAATGCGGAACAGATTGTCATATAAGCATTTGGATAATTTGTGTATATGCACTACAATATGAGGTTGAGGGTGAAGCATCTCACAGAAGATCCAAAGTGTGGAGAGGTGGAGTATATATGATATTGTTGACATTGGGTTTCTACGAGATGATGAAGACCCATGGTTGCATGGGTTGCACGAGCAACCGCAGAGCAAAGAGAGTATGAGTTAGATGAAGAGACAGATGATCCTAAAGATCCACCTCATCCTAACACTTTCTTAGCAAGGGCTATAAAAGCTGAAGAAGAGGACTAGGGAGAATATGGAGATGTGAGGCAGCCACATTCTTCTCAATTCCAGGCTGAACCGAAGGATGAGATGGAACTTCTTGGAAACATACGAATGGAAAGTGCTCCTCCTTCTAGAGATGAGACAATAGTTGACATTTTGATCTACATAATAATTCAATATTTTGTGCTTGACCTTATCTTAATTTGTCATGTTGGGGACTATTATAAGTTGAGAGCATGTTGATGATGATATTGACTTTGAAAGATTGATATTCCCCCCCCCCACACCCTGCACAAAGTCTATGAGAGAAGCACCTATAGTTGCTTCCTCACAATCAAGAAGGAAGGGGTCATCCACCCAACTAGTTACTCCATTCCAAATTGGGAAGGAAAAGGCAGTGGCATCATCCCAACCTGCAAAGAGAAAGGACAAAGGTCAAGCATGTGGCCTAGCTAAATACATTGTCATACGAGAGCCACCTCCCCTAACACAAAAGAAGAAGAGTTGGTTTTTTTGGGGATCCAAGAAAGGGAAAAAATGGATGCCCTTGTTGAAGATCCACTTGATATTGCAAATTTAGAAATCTTGGATCCCATGTAGAAGACACACCTTCTCCTAAGAATTCGCTTCGATTACCCACCAGCCGCTCCCATGACTCCATACTAGTGGTTCATGGGGTGGGTCTATAGTGGAGATGATGGAAATGGGGGAGGGGCGGCGGTGAGAGTGGACATGGAGGGGGAAGCAGTGGTGGCATGGTATTCACACAAGAGCATATTATCAATAGGCAACCCAAGATATTGATCATGGTGCCCCAGTGCAGTACAATAGAAGGCGAAAGTTTGTCAAAATGTGGTCATACAGAAGGTTCAACAGTGGACAGTGTGATAGCTATAACACTATAATATTTGATTTCGAGAAAATGAGCACACATGAGTCTGTGGGATCATATGGAGGCCATAGTTATTAGACAGAGTCATCTGGCACAAGACTCTAGTGGCCATAGTCGTACGTCACCATAGGCTACCCTCCACCATATTATTATCTAGCTCCACCTGTTCTTGTTCATGTTCCTATTACAATTTATGCTCCTTTAGAGGATGAACAAATGGCGGCATTGAACGTAGTCCATCCCGGCTGCCAAATGTGGGATCACTATGTAAGGCAGTTTCAGACCAGATACAACACTATGATGACTTGGGATGAGTTTTCTACCTTTGTGTCTCAAAGCAAAGGTCATCATATTCTTGGAGAGCTACCCTTAGAGTCAAATGAGTCAGTACCTATCCAGCCCTAGTGGGGTACATATGATCCATATCGGCAGGGGTATTGGGGGTATTAGGCTCATTGTATTTTGTATTTGGATTTAAGTTTGATGTTTGTACTAGACTCATTATATTTTGTATTTGTATTTAAATTTGATGTTTGTACTATACTCATTATATTTCACTACAAGAAAAAGTTGCTATAGCGACCGATTTTACGACCGATCATATCGGTCGCTATTCAGTCGCAAATAGCGACCGAATAGAGACTAATATAATCTATCGCAAATCTGAGACCAATCAGCGACCGAATTATTTCGGTCTCTATATTTGGAACCAAATAGCGATCGAAATAATCTCAGTCTCTATATTTGCGACCAACTAGCGACTAATAACTGTCAGTCGCTATTCAGTCGTTGTGGCCCTAACTTCCCCCCTTTTCTTTCGCACAAAATACTCCCATAAAGCTGTCGACAACCACGCCTACTCGCCATCGCTGCCCCCGCCTGCTGCTCGTCGTCGACACACTGCCTACTCACCGCCGATGTCGCGCCCTGTAGCAACCTGGATTTTTCGAAAAAAAAAAAAAATTAATAATAATAAAAATAAAAGCAATTAGAAAATCAAATAAAAGAAAATTAAATAAAACCCATTAGATGAAAAGAAGTAATAGGCTTTGTTAATAGACCCATTAGAAATTAGTGGGCAAAATAGAGATTTTTAAAAGAAGAATAATAGGAAAATACCTTAAATTCGTAACTAAATTATTACTTAAATAGAAAAGGGGTATTTAATGTATTAAATAGCTAATTTGAATTGGATTTGGATTCCTAAACCTATCATAATAGGTTGGCCACGAATTTAGGTCCCAACCTAACCCAAATTAGAAGTTCTCATGCTTAGAAGGGGAGAGGAAATAGGAAATCCCGAAATTTAATAGGAATTAAAGTCCTATTAGGAATTAGAAATACAAGAGACATAAATACTATATTAAACCTCCATGGCCGGCCCTAGCTCGTTGCCAAGGTTTCTGGACCAGGAGAGAGGCCAAGGAGGAGGAGAACTCGTGGGGAGAAGGAGCTCTCAAGCCATCAACCCCGTTCTTCAAGTTCTAGCCCTAGAAGTGTAAAACGACTAAAGGTAGGCATTCTCATGAGCAAAACTAAATCAATTTCGTCTGTAGGTTGGTCTAAACCTCATGATTCAAAGCCCTCTTGTTTCATATTTTTTCATCATGCAAATCTTTTGTTCTAAATTTTCAAAGTTCTGTGAACTTCATGACCCCCAACCCTCTTCTTAAATTCATATCTTCATGCATACTGGTCCTCATGCCATGAGATTTTTACTGAAAGAACTGATGATTGTTAGGCCTCTTTTGCCCCTAAAAGCCCTAATTTTGATTCATCTAATCTTGCGAATTAAATCGTTGATCTTAACTATGTACTGTTTCAAGTTCATCATGAATACCCATATTTAAAGCATGTTGAACCCTGTCTATTTTCAAATTCCCATTTACTATAAGTACCCATGCATGTCTAGATCAATTTGCAACTAGTTTCATGATTTTTCATCGCTTGTACAATTAGTTATGATTTTTCTGAATCACCTTGTGTCAAATAGGGTAAGTTTTGGCCCGCAATCCAATGTAATGTCCTTTCCCTGTCGGACTTGGGCGCAGACCCTGTGAACACGACAGCCCGATAGGTCGCGTTCACAAGGCTATTGTGACAGAGCCTTCTGTCGCGATCTGATCGCGACAGGGCCTGTCGTCGCGATCTACTGCCTGATCTGAAGAGCCCGTCGCGACCCTCATGCGACCCCGCCACGACCTGCTTGCCCGAACTGACAAGGTCGTCGCGATCTGTACAAACCCACATCGCATTCTCAGCTGACCCTGTCGCGACCCTTACAAGGGTGCGTCGTGTTCTGGCTTTTTGCATGAAACCCCCTATCTCTGCAAGTCTTGACTTTCTACAGTGTTTGTACCCTCTCTTAACAGTCATGTACGCAGTAAAAATACTTGTTATAAACTGAACACTTTTGTGTGATTTTAAAAGACATGCACATGACTGATTTCTATCTACAATTTCATGACACATGCACACACATGAACCATCCAATTATGGCTTAACTTGACATGTAATTAACTCATAATACATCTGGTAATTTATGTAATTAATTGCCATATCTTGAATAGACTTGTCTACATTTTCTTGCGATGTTTTGGGAATACCATTACCAATGCTCCACTGTTCTAGAATTCCTCTAGAACGTCGAGCACTTGTTTCTATTTACGCACTCTCTCTTGACTTGGACGAACTCTCCGTCAGATACTCCTTCTGTCGGACTAGTAAATCCTTGTTCAAGACCTCCGTAAGTCTCCTATGTCCATGGATTCCCACATGGTCGATAAGCCGGTTGTACCCTAACACCTATGACACCCTTTAGGGATCAACATGATCCAAACGGCTATTAGAAGTTCGCTCTTATCTTGAGTCACGCCGGACCTCTGGACCTGTGCCTAACATGGCCAGTGGTAGGGTTGTAAGTTCCACCTGACTGCCAACACCAAGTGCGCGTGTTGTGCAACTGTTACTATCACTTGTTTACTCGACGTGTTACGTGCAACGTCCACTAGCTCTCATCTATACTCTACTCGCTCATCTATTCACGTTCACTCTACTATCTCATCTATTCATCTAGTACTCTCATCTTTTCTTGGTACTCTATATTGGCCATTGACTGATTGTCTAAAGATAAACAATATAACCAATGCCTGGCAATATATAAAGGACCTGATCTGGTCCTGGGATGTGCGCCTAAAAGTGCTAGTGCCCATGGGAGTTAAATGATCAGAGTGTTTGGTATTACACTTGAGTGCTATCTATCTTGACTATCTAAGCGACAATCAAAAGTGCTATGTTCTCTCGTTGTCTATTGACAAAAGTGCTATACTATACCCGTTGTGCTATTGCTATACTTTGTGCTATGGCCATCTTGCTATTGTGTTATACTCGACGCTTGTGCTATATTTGTAAAGTTGTGCTATTTCGTTCTCGTGCTATCCTGCTATCTCTCACGTTACTTGACTCTCCCGCTCTATCATTAGTTACTCTACCTTTAAAGCATTAATTATTTAAAGCTTGCTTGACTATTGAGATTTAAGTCCTACTGGCGCTATCGCTCACCCTGTGTTATTTGTCGTTGTGTTCTCAGGTGTGACCGAGGATGAACTATACACTCAAGAGGATAAGAATGACCAGAGTGATGTTTGAGCACCCTAGGGTCTTAGTACTGTGTTAGAGTTATATTATCTATGTTAGAAGTTTGAGTTTAGTCTTTTACTTTTATTTCAATGTGATTGGGCCCTATAGATTGGCTCTGATATTAGTGGTTGTAACTAGACATTGGAAAGTTATTAATGAGAAGAGTTTTCTTTAGTGTTATTCGTTGTGCAATGGTTTGATGTCTAGTATTTACTCTGTACCTGTTTACTTGCAACTGTCTCACGTTCCGATATTCTGTGTCGGGGCGTGACAGTTTTGTGGTATCAGAGCCTATGTTATTCTTAAGTATATGATGATCTAGGTATCCTGCCTCGACTAGAGTCAATTATCCTACCTATGTGAGTTATGGTTAGAGCCAAGGGCAAATAGCTAAAATGAACTCACACATGCATGAAATAAATTCCACATCAATATCATGACAATAAGTTATTTTTGTAGGAACTAAGCAATCAAGATGACTGTTGAACGTGCTCAAATGAGGGGCATGCAACAGACCATCCAAGAATTGACGCGTGTTATTATGCAAGCTACCCAAGGAGGTGGCAATCGTGGTGCAGGCGACCTGCATCGTAACTTCCGGAGTCTGAACCCACCTAGGTTCAGTGGATCCACGGATCCGGATGAAGCAGAACACTGGCTAAAAGAAATAGAAAGAATCTTCTGTGTCATGCAATGTGCAGCGGGGGATAAGCTGCTACTGGCCACCTTTCAACTTGAAAAGGACGCCCGCGCTTGGTGGCAGTCTGTGGAAGCGACCCGAGCGAATGGTCAGTTCACTTGGGCCGAATTCAAAGAAGCCTTCACTTCCAAATACTTCTCCGAGCGTGTGCAAGAAAGGAAGGCTGCTGAATTTGCTGCTCTTAAGTAGAGGAGCCTGACAGTGGCCAAGTATGAGGTCCAATTCTCTAGACTAGCAAGGTATGTTGAACACCTGGTGAACACGGAAAGAATGAAGGCTAAGCGCTTTCTCAACGGCCTTAAGCCTCAATACATTACCCAACTGTCACCTCTCGACATCCAGACCTACGCCGAGATGGTAAAGAAAGCTCAGCTGCTGGAAGATGCTATGGACTTCACCGACCATATCAAAGGGAATTTCGTAAACAAGGAAATGACTTCTGGACCATCATCTGCCAAGCTGAACAATGGCAAGAAACGTCCCTTCAACATTACAGAGGGGTCCAGCCAAGAAAGAAAAACGAAGGTCTTCGTACCCAACACTCCATCCAAAAGCAACTACAAGCATTGTGACAAGCCAGGTCACACTGCTGACGAATGCTGGAGGAAATTTGGCGCATGTCTGTGCTGCAGAAGTCGCGAGCACTGCATCCCCCCCGCTGCTGAAAGAACATGAGAGGCACCCTAATGTGCCTAAGAAACAGGGAAGACTGCAAGCCCTGCATGATGAGGAACCCGCTACGGACGGTGGCATGGTAGAAGGTACCCTACAAGTTTTCTCCTTATCAGTATTTGTCTTATTTGATACTGGAGCAACTCATTCATTTATATCTCAACACTTTGCTGATACCCTAACTGCAAAACCTATATCCATGGGTTGTGAGTTCTCTGTCACAACGCCACTAGGGGAAAAGGAGAAATTGAACAAATATTTTCCCTCTGCCAATGTAATGATCGGAGACCATAACCTAAAAGCCGACCTAGTGTGTATGCCCATGGAAGGCTATGATGTAATTTTGGGAGCCGACTGGTTGTCCACATATGGGGCAAGTGTCGACTGTAAGAAAGGAAAGTTACCTTTAGTGACTTTCCTAAATTGACATTCTCTGGGATTAGACATAAGAGACGGATGTCTCTAATCTTCGCCATAAAAGCCCACAATATGAAAGGAAAGGTTGCATTGCTTTCCTAGCAGCCGTAGTTGTGGAAAAGAAAGGTTCTAAGATAGACGACATCCACATAGTTCAAGATTTCCTCGATGTGTTTCCTGAATATTTGCCAGGGATTCCCCCGAAACGAGATGTCAACTTCGCCATAGAGTTGATCTCTGGAGCTGCCCCGGTATCACGACAACTGTACCGGATGTCACCTGCCGAGCTA
>CM024761.1:17464391-17541857 GCA_014218235.1 Colocasia esculenta
TAATCTTGGATTCATAGAATGCTAAGATATCTTCCTCAAAGATTCATGTCTTGTAGAAGGGCAAGTTCCAGCAATTAGCATGGATGATTTCTGCAAGTAGCTAGCTTGGGTTTAGTTCCTCTGAAGGTCAGCTTGGGACTGAGTCCTCTCTTGGTGTAGCCATGAATCCAGTTCTCCTTCCAGATTGAAGTGCTCCTACCATCTTGAAAATGGAAAACAAGTTGGACTGAACACCCTCTGAGACCTCCAGGAGCCGACCAATTTGCGGATCATATCTAAGGAAAGAAATAGACCAATGATTCTGTGTAGCAGCTACTTTGATCAGAGGAGGATAGCCCATATGTCCTTATTTCCGACCCAATTTGATAATGACCGCAGCTCCTTACGATTCTACACATTCCTGTTGCTTATAAGGCCCTTCTACGCTTCTATATATGTTGCTTCACAAAGTTCCCATCTGCATGGTGAAGTTTCCTTGTCCCTGTCTTACCACCCACTATGGAATGGTACTCAGGGGGGTTCCAGGAACAGAGAGGTGTGTGCGTGTGTTGGCTTTCCATGAGTTTCTTCTCTTTTAAGCTTGTCTTACAAGAATCTGGGTTTGAACCCAGCCAAAGGGATACTGCCAGGTAGAACTTGTCCCTACTAAGTAGTGGTATGCTGAATTTTTGCTGAGATACTTGGGAAGAAAGTTGGAAACATTAAAGATTATCCACAGTGCTATAATCTGAATGTCTTCGTGGAGGAGGAAGGTTTCCTCGCAAGTTTGTGGGCTTTATATTTCTCTATCTTTTTTACGTCATATGGGCAGAATGTGCTAGTATATACCTCTGGCAATACTAGCGTCTCCTTACATATAAGTCTTATCTCGTGCCATTATGCTAATTATATACCTGTACCAGGTGAAGGAATTATAGGAAATTTATTTCCCACAGTTAGACTTTCAAAGCCAGAATATCCATTAAATAGCTATTACACTCACTTGTATAGTTGGAAACAGTTGCTGGGTACTGTGTAAAACAAATCTTCTATTTAAAGAGAACGTCAAATAGACGAGTTTGATAGGTATTACACTCACTTGTGTAGTTTCGAAAACCAGTCTTGTCTTACAATAAACTTTAAATAAAATTTGATCAGAACGTATCAATATCCAAACGATAAAAAAAAAATGTTCTACCCCATCTTAGAGAAACAAAATCTTATATATATTAGTCCGTGCGCATAGCGCAGTGGACACCCCCATGAGGTGGGTGGAGCGTGCTTTGACTCTTGGGTGTTAGGGCTGCAAACGGAGCGAACACGGATATAAATTTTCTGATTCCGATCCGAATAGTTAATCGGATAATTCGTACCGCTCTGAATATAATTCGGAACAGAGCGGATAATTTTCTCAGATAATTTTTAGATTCTAGAAGCGATACTGATGTTATCCACTTCGGAAATATAAACTTAATAAAAGATATTAAGTGATCTACAAATCATAAAAATAAAAAAATCTGTAAAACATTAAAAAGTATAAATGTCCAAAATATTCTCTAAACAAAAGATTAAACTAGATATATTATATATTTTATATTATACTGTGTAAATGGATTTGTCATAATCCATCCAATATCTCTATTGTTATGAATTTTTATCATGTTCTCATGTGCATGTGGATGCATATTTAAGATTCAAGGTCCCGTCGAGCGCTAACAGCCGCGGTGACGAGAGATGAATCGGCAATCGCATAACGTAGGTGTACCAGTTACTGAGTGACAACATGTTCTACCTCCAGAGTCGAAGGACTTTAAATCTCTTTGCGCATCGTTTGATTTCGTCCAACGAAATGAGTATCAGGCGGGACCAAAATCCCACCGTTGCCTAAGGGGACGATGTTATTACATCTCTCAGAGAGAGAACCCTTGATTAATCGTCAGAATAAAAGACCTTGTGGCTTGAAAAGGAAACTCCTATAAAGAACGTAAAGGAACAAATATCTATTTGACAGAGAGCATTTTATTATGGTAAACATTGTCTATTGTTTGCTATTAGTTTCATCATTATATATTCTTTCTATGTGATTATGGAACAAAGGAAGTCATCAATGAAAGGGGGGAATGGAGGTGATCTCGACAGGGGTGAAGTGTGTCATTTTCAACTGAAGAGGAATGGATCGGTAGGGAAGGGCTCCCTGTGCCATTTCTATTGGTTAGGTATGAAGGGAGGTGAAACGTATGGTGAAGTGTGCCGTTTCACTTGAGACTAATCAAATGATAGGCTCCCGTGCCATTTCTATTGGTTAGGTATTAAGGGAGGTGAAACGACATGGGTGAAGTGTGCCATTTCACTTGAAGAAGAATGGATCTGCAGGGGGGCTCCCGTGTCGTTTCTCTTGGTTTGGTTGACGGGAGGTGAACGGCATGGGTGAAGTGTTCCGTTTCACTTGAAGAAGAATGGATCGGCAGGGGGGACTCCTGTGCCGTTTCTCCTGGGTCTATATGAGAAAAAGTGGGTCGTGCGGGGGTCTTGGAGCCCACCGATTCAGTGAATGGTACCAACTTGGTCAATTAAAGATCATTTATCTATTCCTTTTTATTATTATTATATTATTATTTTGTCACACATTGTGTCATCATGGTTACATGTCCTTGCTATCGGCACGGGGCTAGACCCTATTGTTAACCACACATGGTCACTTGAAATGGCACCGGGTACGAGACCCTGCCGTTAACACACATGGTCACCTGAAACGGCAAGAGTAAAACAATCCGGATCAACTCAAACATTCTCATATGCCCGACCACTCCACGACAAAATTTGGCAGCACCTACCCTCTATACAAGGATGTAGGAGGGGCATGATCGCTATCCACCAAAATTGGAGATAGCACCAACTTTAGGGTGCGCTGCACCATAACAGTATGGTATCTGGCATCAATCATGAGGCATGCCTACAAAAGAGTTGATGAAACCTAGAACCACAAGGCAGAACATCTCGTACAAAAACATTATCCGGAAACATAAATGGGCAAGAGCAGAGAATAGTTGTGAGAGGTTCTAGCAGTGCCAGTAGAGAGGTGGGAAATCTCTCACTGGGACTTGTTACCTCGTCTCATTCCTTCATTATTCTAAAGTTTGAAAAGGGACAACAAAGAAAAAGGAGAGGGAGGAGAGGAAGGGTCTCAGCTCACAACACCAAGGGTATATGGAAACCCACAGAAATGCTCTTCTAGTGAGCAGGAGATGAATCCCCAGAAGGAAGTTAGAAAGGGCCACATCCATAATGATAAAGAAAAGTCAAAAGAGACCATGAAAGAGACTAGACAACAAGCCACTTCATATATTCACATGCATATCCTCCCATGGCACACATCCCAATGAGTAAAATAAAACATTCATGTTACAAAGAAAGATGACAGAAGCAAAAGAAAAAAAGAAAACTCATCAATGGAAAAGGAGATTCTACTACGAAGCCTTCATTACTGCACTCACCCTCTCGCTCCTTCTCACGCTCTCCTCCAGACACACGAAGACATGAAAGATAAAGAGAACTGTAACGATACGTCGTTCGGATCCGGGTTTATCGGGTCTGTGTGTGGTGCTCTTGACCAATAGATGGTCAAGGGCTGTTTTCGTTGGTTCGTGTACACAGGGTGAGTAGTGTTGGCTGGTTATCCCAGCCTATTTTGCACTGCTGGTTCACGGTCTGTAATCGTGTGGAGGAAGGCGACACGATTATTGACCGCGACGGCCTTGCTGGACGCGATCTAGAACCGCCTTTGTGACACATGCTTGGGTTTCCGTTTGGCGTTGGACCACGGGACGTGTTTAAAGGGGTTAAATGCAGTTTCTTCTGCCCTAGACACAATTTCAATCAGAGTTTAAAGAGCTTCATTTCGTCCAGACAGAGCAGAGGAGACTCTGTCCAGTGCAGGGGAGATGTTGTGAAGCTTCTCCGGAGATTTTCTGATGGTTTTTTCGGCTTCCGTCAGTTCGTGCATCGCGGAACCACACTGGACGATGCTCGGAGCGTGGGTGTGCCGTCGGCGAGGAGGTTTTGGCATCTTCCAGTTGGAGGAGACTTCCTACCTTGTGTTGTTGTTTTAAAAGCATGTTTGTTTGGGTCAAGGGTTGGAGCATATAAGGGTGGTTTGCCCTTATTGTGTTTTGCATGTTTATTGCTTTGTACGGATAGAATATATGGTTTTGTGATTAATTCTCCCATGGGGAGTGGGGGGGGAGGGGTTCGGCCTGTGAGCTGACCTTCCTGTGAGCACTAAAATGCGGCAGGATAGCGAGCGTTCATGTGAACGCGGCACCCTTGTGGTCTGTCGCATTAGCGTTAAACGCGGCGATAAGGTCAGATGTGTCTTATTGTTGACCGGGGTTTTACCGGCTAGGGTCTGGTGGCGTCGTGTCGGGCTCACGCTACCTGGTTGGTCACTAAGGCCTGTCGCAACAGCCTTTTGAATAGCGTCTGAGGGGGCTGACGTGACATGGTCGCGGTCCTTGGCCCTACTGCGACAAGTTTTGGAATGACGTCCAACTGGTCGCACATTTTGTAAGGCGTCGACTGTTGTCGACGCATTTTGGCTTCTGTAGTGTTTCTATGTTGGGTGTTGGGCAGTGAAGGTTCTGTGTAGACCTATCATGGGTTTGTTAATGTTCTTTAAAGGCTATGGTTATGTTTATTATGTTATGTATGTGAGTTGCCAACGAGTCACGGGGTGACCATGACAGGCAATGCTATATTCTAATATTGTTATGGTATGTTTATGCCATGTGTTAAGTATGTTAAGGTTTACGATAGGTGTTTTAATGGTTATGTGTATTAGACTAATGTGCGGTCTTGGCGGTCATGTTATGACTATGTTAATGAGTGGTCTTGGCAGTCATGTGATGTACTGTGTTTTGTGGGCTTACGAGTCTGGTGGTCCGGTGCCTATTCGGAATACCCTCTCTAGTCGGTTACCCTAGCACCGGTGCTTAGGGCTTGTCCCGGTACGTGTGTACCGTAGAGGTCTGGTCATCTTCCTGGACACCGTCCTCTTGTGCTTGAGTATACGTCCTGCTGAGGGGAAAGACGACTGGGGCAGTGACTTGTGTTTGTGGGTGTGCAGTCACTTTAGCACGCTCGTGGTTGGGGGACGGACACCGGTAGTCGACACTAGTCCCTAACTAGTCCTGTTCCAATGCCTCACTTTAGGTTTCGGCGGGGGAGTCCCTACAGGTGTCAGGCTTGGACCTGCGGGGTGTGTGACCTGCAGGTTGTGGTGGTTAGTTAGTCTCCAATGTTCTTGGCTTGTTGTTGTGGAGTGGCAGTTGGACCTTCCGTCCGTGACTGCGAGACTAGGAGGTGGTTCTTGTGCTTTGTTGTTCGGTTGGATACTGGCATCATGAACCAGTAGTCCGTTCCTGAGTGGTGGCGTCGTCTCCGCACCGACTCATGTTTGACCACTGGTTGTGGTTTGTGTTGAACCACTGGTTAAGGTTATAACTGTGAAACTATTAACCCGTTGTGGGTGCCCTGGAGGTGGCACAGTTCTGTGGTTCAGTGTTGTACCTCGTGGTAGCAGTACATGTACCCCTCGTGGTAGAGTTATGTTTGGTACGTGAGTCTGACCTCAGCTGTGTTTGAGGCGAGACCGTGCGTACTGTGGGTCTTGTGGTGTGACTCTCCAAGTGTTAAATAGATTGGTTTCTGATTACTGTGGTTTTACGAGTGTTGGCTATTGTCGCCATCCCGATGCTCTGGTGTGTGGTTAGCCTGTGTGACCGTAGCCTAGGCAATGTGTTTGCCGGTTAGCTTGTGGTCGAGGTTTTTTAGTTAAAGGATGGACTAGCGGTGTTAAGCTAGTCTTGTGCTTTCCTTTACTTTCCAAGGACCGGTTTAGCCGGTGTGTTTATGATTAGTTTGTAGTTTAACATGCTTGTGTGTGCATGTTATGTTTCGGTTACCGGTGTTGCCAGTGAGACCCTTTGGGGTTGATGACTATTATTAATGTTTTCATTATGAGAGGTTCCTACTGAGCCGGTGACTTGTTGAGGTCACTCCCTTGCAGTCTGTTTCAGGTGTTGGCCGACTTAGCAGGCGTTGGTTGACTTCGCGTGGTTTACGCAGAGTAGTGCAGACTTGTACCACCAACAGTAGAGTGGTTGAGTCGTCTGAGCTTGTGCTCCCTCAGGGTATGCCCCCGGTAGTTGTACTCTTTAATTGAACATGTAATAATGTAATTATGGACTATTGTACAATTAGTTTACAGTTATATACACTTGTACTTTCCTGTGTTATATACTGTAGTTGTGGTCTTTATATTTGTACTGGACACATGTTAGTGATATCTCTTGTGAGACTTCGGTTCGATCACGGGAGATGATCTGGATATGGACCCTTATTGGATATAAATGTCCAGGGCCATATAGTTGGTATCAGAGTAATGGTCCAGTTAGAATATGAAAAGACATTGAAGGTACAATGTCCCAATACATGGATTAATGTCCACTACTGGTAGTAAGTCTGCGGTTTTACGTGATTTAAAATGGTTTTCACGTAAGTTTTTGTTATGTGAATTGTGTATTGGTTAGGCAGTTGTTGGTAGTAGTAGGAAAAGATGTGGTTAGAAGAAGTGCAGTCTGTGAAAAGTGAAAGATTATGAAAACGTTGTGTGTAAACCTAGAGAATGTTAGAAATGTAGAAAAATGGTAAGATTAGAGATATAAACTGAGTGGATAC
Organism: Colocasia esculenta; assembly: GCA_014218235.1. NCBI lineage: Eukaryota > Viridiplantae > Streptophyta > Magnoliopsida > Alismatales > Araceae > Colocasia > Colocasia esculenta. Next base: position 17,471,106 of record CM024761.1, read on the forward strand.
TCAGTGTGCAGTTGAGTTACTTAAAGATTCGCAGTATGAAGCTAGAAAGATTAGTGATTTCAGATATGAAATTTGGCAAGAATGTTTCAGTGAGATAAGAAATGGGTAGAGTCAGAGATAAAGTAAGTTATGATGGAATAGCAGAGGAAATAGAGTTGGAATGAGGAATAGAGCTGCATGTGATTAAGATGTAAGGGAAGACTTGTGGCAAATGTATAAAGTGGATCAACCTCAGATGGGAAAAGGATAGTAGAAGAGCAATAGTTGTGGCAGCCATATCACATCAGTGTGTGTGATTAGTATTGGTTGCACTCACGAGTATGGGAATAAGAAGTTGTTATGAATAGTTCTAGGTGCCGAGGTGAATAGCGGAGCAAAGAAAATGAATCGGTGCACAGTAAAGCTTTTCTGAGAATTTAAAAGGAAAGTTATTAGCAGGCATACCATAGTTTGTTGGGTTCTGCAGAAGACTTTATTGAAAACTACATAATAGTAATGACTAGATCACTACCCGTGCGTTGCACGGATTTTTTCTAAATATATATTTAATTATAATAAATTTATAAATTATAAATTAGATTTGATATGATTGTTATTAATAATAATAGAGGAGTATTATATAGAAGAAAGAAAACCTAATTTTCATGCGGAACACTAAATAGATCAAATATGAGAGATGCATATTATAATGGAGGCGAGTACTTATATTTTTTAGATAGGGGGTGGCGGATTGGATAAAAAATACTATTTTTTGTCAAGGGCGGCCAATGGAGAAGGGAGAGGATTTGATTTTAAATCTCGCTGAGTTTGCTGCTTGCGGTGGCAGCATATAAAGAGAGAAAGAAATACAAAAATAGAGAGAAAGAAGAAGGGGGATAATTTTAGGCGGTATCACATATGTCAGTTTGGGCGGAAAGAAAAAAAATTCTGGTGCTTCCACGTGTACTTCTAAGACTGAGTTTTATTATAATAGTATAGATTAGAGTTGTGTTTGGTTATGAATCAAGCAGAGTGGATTATGGAATTTGAAAGAGAGGCTGGGGTAGAACATGAATGGAAAGAAGATTAGATGGTAATAAGAATCATAGTGTGAAGGATGTATTGAGGCTAGTCAGTTAGTAAAATTCTTCAGAGGAATACACCACGATTGTAATATTGGCAGTTGGCAAAATATGGATAAGAAAAAGAAGAGAATAGCAAGCAATGAAAAAATGAAAGTAGATAATTGAGAAAAAGATTTAAGAAAATGTGGCACTTGTGTGCAAAAAGAGTTAGTTAAGAGAAATATGGAATTTGTGCAAAATAGTCAGTGCAGTGGTATGTAAGATAAGAAACTGCAGAGTTAAAGTGCGAGGACAGTATTTTGGTAAATAAAGAGGCTGAGAAAAATCAGCTAGAGAAGATGGTTAAAAGATAAGAAAGATGCAAGGCTAGCAGATGTGCTAATAGTCTCGAGGCAAAATGCAAATTTAAAGATGAAGCACAAATATATGTGATATAAAAGGAAAGCAATTAGGAAACTCCAGTGTTTCAGACCAGTAGTAGTTGATGGAGCAGAATAGTAAAGAAATATGTGAAATGAGAATTGAGTCCAACTGGGATTCGAGTAATAGTGAAAGTGGAAAGCAAGTAAAAGCAGAAACGGAAATAAAATTTATGAAAGATTGTGCCAAGTGATCAGTATGATCAGGGTAGCGCAGCGGAAGTGTGGGGAGCTCATAACCCACAAGTTTGCTTGTTTGACAGAGATTTCCAGATTTTGACACAAATGGGCAAGAGATCAAGAAATTTGTGAAAAATGAGTTAAAGAAATGTGAAGCGAACAGTATGAAAAGGCAGGAAAGTCAGAAATGACAGTGAGTTTTCTGTGAAAAGCTAGCAGTTAAATGAATAAAGGAAGAATAAAGAGAAATAAAGCAGAGAACAGTTGGCAGTTATGTAAAGGAAGATATGGCACTACAGAAATAATATGGTTTTTAAATGGCAGATAAGAATATAAATCAGATGAGGTAGAATAACAGCAGACAATGATAAAACATAAATGAAATGGCACTGGAAAAATTGAAGAATGAAAAAGTTTAGGACATGGTAAGGCACTACAGTGAAGCAGTGTTTAGTAAATGATTTGAGGAAGTAAAACTCCTCAGAAAAGGATGTTGCTAGCACAACCAGGAAAGTGTGGAAACAGGTTGAGTCCAAGGAGATAAAGTGCCAACAACAAGGTGGAATCGGTTACAGTCAGAAAGTTATTAAAGAAAGGATTAGAGTAAATGGACAGAGCAAGTAAGGAAAAGAAATAAAGAGAAAGAGTAGAGCAGTTATGAAAGAGAATGGTAAAGCAGGAAAGGTATGGAAATGAGTAGTTCAAGTAGTCCATGTGCAGTGATTTGAAGGGCAAGAGCAGCAGAGAATGTATCCTACTTGTTCTGTTTACGGCTTTGTTTCTTTTTAGGTATTAGTCTGCTTTTCCGTGGTTTCGTCCAAAATGTCGAGGACGACATTTCTCTTTAGGTGTTAGTAATGTAACGATACGTCGTTCGGATCCGGGTTTATCGGGTCTGTGTGTGGTGCTCTTGACCAGAAGATGGTCAAGGGCTGTTTTCATGGTTTGTGTACACAGGGTGAGCAGTGTGGTCCAGTTATCCCAGCCCATTTGCACTGCTGGTTCACTGTCTGAAATCGCGGCAGAGGAAGGCGACGCGATTATGAACGCGGCGGCCTTGCTGGACGCGATTCGAGGAACCGCCTCTGTGACATGTGGCTTGGGTTTCCGTTTGGCGTCAGATAGGGGGGATGCGTTTACAGGGTTAAAACACGGTTTCTTCTGCCCTATATGTGATTTCAATCAGAGTTTTAAGCGCAGGGGAGATGCTGTGAAGCTTCTCCGGCGATTTCTGATGGGTTTCGGCTTCCGGCGGTTTCGTGCTGCGCGGGAACCACGCGAGGACCCGCTCGAGCGTGGTTGTGCCGTCGGCGAGGAGGTTTTGGTGTCTTCCATTGGTAGGGAGACTTCCTACCTTGTGTTATTGTTTTAAAGCATGTTTGGTTTGGGTTAAGGGTTGGAGCATGTGAGGGTGGGTTTTTGCCCTTATTGTGTTTTGCATGTTTATTGCTTTGTACGGATAGAATATATGATTTTATGATGAATTCTCCCATGTGGGAGTGGGGGGGGGGGGGGGGGGGGGGGGGGGGGGCTTTTCGGCCTGTGAGCTGACCTTCCTGTGAGCACTGAAACGCGACCAGGATAGCGGACGCGTTCATGTGAACACGGCGCACGAGCCGACGCGTTCTGCTTTCTTATATTTGTTGAGTCAGTTGTCAGGTCGTGACCTTGTGGTCTGTAACGTTAGCGTAAATGCGGCGACAAGGTCATACGCGTCTTGATTGTTGACCGAGGGCTTGACTGGCTAGGGTCTGGTGGCGTCGTGTCGGGCTGACGCGACCTGGTTGGGTCACTAAGGCCTATTGCAACAACATTTTGAATAGCTCTGAAGGGGCCGACACGACATGGTCATGGTCCTTGGCCCTGCTGTGACAAGGTTTGGAATGGCGTCCAAACTGGTCAACGCATTTTGTAAGCGTCGACTGTTGTCGACGCATTTTGGCTTATGTGGTGGTTCTGTGTTGGGTGTTGGGCAGTGAAGGTTCTGTGTAGACCTAGCCTGGGTTTGTTAATGTTCTTTAAAGTCTATGGTTATGTTTATTATGTTATGTAGTGTGAGTTGCCAACGAGGTCACAGGGTGACCAATGACAGGCAATGCTATATTCTAATATTGTTATGGTATGTTTATGCCATGTGTTAAGTATGTTAAGGTATTACGATAGGTGTTTAATGGTTAATGTGTATTAGACTAATGTGTGGTCTTGGCGGTCATGTGATGACTCTGTTAATGAGTGGTTGTGTGTAGGATGGCTTGAGGGTCACGGGGTGACTGATGATAAGCCATTCCTTACACTAAGTATTGTGAGTTGTGTATGTGTCAGCGTTGGTTGGCTTGGAAGTCACATGGTGATGTTGAAAAGTGAGCTCGACACTTGTATATCGTGGTTTATGATATAGAATCGTATACCGTGTTTTGTGGGCTTACCGAGTCTGGTTGTCCGGCGCCTATTCCGGAATACCCTCTAGTCAGTTACCTAGCACCGGGTGCTTAGGGCTTTTCCCGGTACGTGTGTACCATAGAGGTCTGAGTCGTCTTTCTGGACACCTTCTCTTGTGCTTGAGTAGTATGTCCGGCTGAGGGAAAGACGGCTGGGGGCAGCGACTTGTGTTTGTGGGTGTGCAGTCGCTTATAGCACACTCGTGGTTGGGGGACGGATACCGGTAGTCGACCCTGGTCCCTAGCTAGTCCTGTTCCAGTGCCTCACTTTAGAGTTCTCAGCCGGAGTCCCTAAAGGTGTCAGGCTTGGGCCTGTGGGTGTGTGACCTGTAGGTTGTGGTGGTTAGTTAGTCTCCACTGTTCTTGACTTGTGTTGTGGGCGGCAGTTGGACCTTCCGTCTATGACTGCGAGGCTAGGAGGTGGTTCTTGTGCTTTGTTTTTTGGGTTGGATACTGGCATCATGAACCAGTAGTAGTCCGTTCCCGAGTGGTGGCATCATCTCGTACCGACTCGTGTTTGACCATGGTTGTGGTTGTGTGTGAACCGCTGGTTAAGGTTATAACCGTGAAATCGTTAACCGTGTGGTGTGCCCTGGAGGTGGCACAGTTCTGTGGTTCAATGTTGTACCTCGTGGTAGCAGGTACATGTACCCCTCGTAGGTCTAGTTGTGTTGTGGTACATGAGTCCGACCTCAGCTGGTGTTCAGGCGAGACCGTGCGTACTGTGGAGGTCTTGTGGTGTGGACTCTCCACGTGTTAAATAGATTGGTTTCTGATTATGTTGTGGTTTACAGGTGTTGGTTGGTTGTCGCCAATCCTGATGCTATGTGTGTGGTTAGCCTATGAGACCGTAGCCTAGGCAGTGTGTTTGCCGGTGAGGCTTGTGGTCGAGGTGTTAGTTAAAGGATGGACTAGCGGTGTTAAGCTAGTCTTGTGCTTTACTTACATTCCGAGGACAAGGTTTAGCTGGTGTTTATGATTAGTTAGAGTAGTTTAACATGCTTGTGTGTGCATGTTATGTTTCGGTTACCGGTGTTGCCAGTGAGATCCTTTGGGGTTGTGGACTATTGTGTAATAGTGTTTTCTTTGTGGGAGGTCCCTACTGAGCCGGTGACTTATTGAGGCTCACTCCCTTACAGTCTATTTCAGGTGTTGGCCGACTTAGCAGGTGTTGGCTAACTTCGGCGTGGTTTACGCAGAGTAGTGCAGACTTGTACCACTAGCAGTAGAGTAGTTGAGCGTCTAAGCTTGTGCTCCCTCGAGGTATGCCCCAGGTAGTTGTACTCTTAATTAGATATGTAAAAATGTAATTGTGGACTATTGTACAATGTAGTTTACAGTTATATATACTTGTACTTTCCTGTGTATATACTGTAGTTGTGGTCTTTTATATTCGTACTGGACACGTGTTAGTGATATCCTTTGCAAGACTTCGGTCCGATCATGGGAGATAGATCTAGATATGGACCTTATTAGGTATAAATGTCCAGGGCCGTTACAAGAACTCTTGCTCTTCTCCTGGGAAAACTTGCGCCGTAAGCTTGCTTCAGCCTTCTGAAAACCTCTCCCCTTTTCCCAGAGATCTCTTCTTCTTGGACCAAGACACTTTTTTATAGCCGTGGTGTGAGAAGGGGCCTTTTCTTTGAACTGGTGGAGTGTACTTGGGCTTCCGTTTCTATGGTCTCATATAATAATGGCAGGGTACAAGCCACGCCATTTCTCTTGGGTCTCATGTTGATACAGCGGGGTGTACTTGGCCTGCCGTTTGTTGGATCTCATATGATAACAGCAGGGTACATCCACACCATTCTATTGGGTCTTATGTTGATACGATGTGGTGTACTTGGCCTGCCGTTTCTGTTGGGTCTCATATGATAACGACAGGGTACATCCATGTCGTTTCTATTAGGACTCATGTTGATATGGCGGGGTGTACTTGACCCCTGTTTCTCTTGGTCTCATGTGATACGCAGGGTGTACTTGGCCCGCCATTTCTCTTGGGTCTCATGTGATATGGCGGGGTGTACTTGGCCCACGTTTATGTTGATACTTGCGTCGACCTCATGAGGGACCTGCGTCGACGCAAATGTGACTTGCGTTGACCTTGTAAGGAACATGCGTCAACGCACATATGACAATTTGTGTTTGGATAATGTGGTCATCTGGTTTGGTAGGGTGGATGAGCTGCCGTTACACTGGTCTCATGTGATGTTTGATACGGCACCAATGGTGGCGTGCCGTTTCTCTTGATTGACATAGGTGATACAACACCAATGGTGGTGTATCGTTTCTCTTAGCTGAAATAGGTGATACGGCACCAATGGTGTGTGCCGTTTCTCTTGATGATACGACACCAATGGGTGGTGTGCCATTTCTCTTGGTGATACTGCACCAATGGGTGGTGTGTCATTTCTCTTGGCACCAATGTGTGCTATTTTGCTTCAGTGTGTGTCGACACACTCTAATCATAGGTCGACACCACTCCTTCAGTGTGTCAACACACTTACCTGACAGGCTGACCTGATTGCGCAGCAGGTCGACCTGAGTTCATCCATACTGATTCAAAATCATACGTCCACATATATATAGATATTTAGAAATAGGATCCAATAGTAAAAAATAACTCTATTTCAGAGCAGATCTTAAACAAAGCAGATCACCCGCTTGGTCTCTGTTCAATTTATTATCCCGATAATTTCTGTATTTGAAATCCGCTCCGCCGGATACTTATTAAATAAATAATAACAAATTAAGTAGATATGAATTCGAATCGAATCCGGATATTAACCGGATCCGTTGGATGCGCAGTATAATATGAGCTCTCAATGATCTCTTATCAGTGGGCCATTCAACAATATATATATATATATATATATATATATAGTTGAATATTTATTAAAGTCTTATAATAAGTAAAAGAAAAAAAAAGGAGACAATTGATTGGGCAGTGTCAGTGTCCGGTAGGTCCCTCCATTCCACATGGCAACAGCACCCAAATCAACTCCAATTCCAGGTACAAATTCTTCTTTTTCCCTGAAACGTCAACTTGAGGTACTTGTTGCAGCACTCTAGACAAGAAACTTTGGTAGCATGCGTACGAGCACCAAGCTTCGTGCTCAAGGAGTCACCGAGAAACCCTGTTTTTGCACAGTGGTTTTTCTTTCGATAACATCAGCGTTTTTACATACATACTTTGACAAAATTATATGGGTGAAAATACAGGTTAAATTTACTTTCGGACATAAAATATCTTAAGAGATCTCGACATAACTTACCACATCTACGTAGGTGAAGAAAGTCGTCATAACAGTGCCATCTTTCATGAAAATTGATCGTTTATATCAACTAAAAATCACCTTATTATCATTGTATCAGGAGTATTCATACAGAAAACAATGTAAGAATGAATATATATGTGTGGCGACTAACAGAGTAATATCAGATTTCAATTTATTTGCAATATCAGATATAGTGTTTAGTTGTTAAAATTGGTGATACTGTAATACATAGAAGGTGATTTATGATTGAATGCATTTACTCGTATGACTCATATAATTTGATTTTTCATAACTTGGACTTACAGATTCTTGACTGGAATGACGTGTGATTTTGTGTTTTATATAATATGGTTATATCGATTTTCTTTACAGGTGCCGTCCAATAAAATTATTTTTTTAAAAGTCTTTTCAAAATTATATATATATATACTAGATATGAGTATTTTTGAAAAAAAAATGATGAAGTTTATAATAAGATAGACCAAGTGAGAGAATATTAGATTCGGACCCAACAGATGTGGTCCACTTATCAAGTTTGGGTTACACATTAAGGATACACATTGTCGGTCTAGTCAAAAGAATATTTTGATGTGTGTAATGTTGGCCCGCAGTTGATATGGTAGCAAGCTTCTAGAGGGGGGGGGGGGGGTGAATAGAATAGTTGCAGAAATATTGAAACTAAATCACAAAAATCACCACTTGAAAACTTCAGTTAGTGAATGTAGTTGTGTGCAGAGATAGAGTAGTAGTGCGGAAGCAAATTTAAACAATCGCACAAGAACATAGAGATTTTATTCTAGTTCGATACTTCTCGTGGAAGCCCTACGTGTTGCCCAGCTAGCAAGCCCAGAGGGGGGGTGAATGAGATTCTTAAAAATTATTTAACATTCAAAACCGTTCACAAAACAGTCACACAAAACACACTTCGCATATTGTTAGTGTTAGTGAATCGAAAGATCAAACACACAAAAAAATCAGACGACACAAAGATTATCCTGGTTCGGATCTCCTCTCCTTAGGAGTCGTACGTCCAGTCCCTGAGCAATATCTCAGGATTTCACTAACAAAGGTATAGTCCTCCTTAAGGACACTACAGCACCCAGCACCCCAGCTGGTCTTCCTTCACCCGAAGGGAACAACACCTTGGATACCCCACCAGGTCTTCTTTCACAACTGAAGGGAACAACAAAAGAAAATGTGTTCAAAGAGATGATGCCCCTAGATCAAGCTTATAGAACACTGCTTGATCTGAAGCAAGGACTGAGAAGAAGGAGATCTACAATCAAGGACTCTTCTCAAAACAAAAAGCTCTCTCATAGATCTGAACTCGGCACAGAGAGCATGAGCTAAGACTAATGGGAGTTTTTGCTTGGCTCCAAGAAAGGCTTGCAGAAGGTTGAAGGCGTTGGAAAACTTCTTGTTCTCTAACCGTTCTTCTTCTTCTTGCTTCAGGAACTTCATCCTTCTGTATATGTCATCATTTGAAATTCGAACGTTGAAGTGTCCGTTGTCTCTATGCATAAGTGTACGTTAGACTACTTGACACTTGGAAGCTTCCAGTCAACAATCCTTTATCTTTTTATGCACGCAAAGAGAGAGAGGATCTTCTATAGTCTTCCTTGGCTTCTATTTTGTCCACGTTGTATGACAGATGTTGTCAGAGACCTGCACATATTTAAGCTTGAACGATAGACAACTAAGCTATCTCTTGTTGTCAGTCACGTTAGAATGAATGTTCATCAAAATAGTAATGCCATGTTGTTGTTCTAAAAGATGTTTACAGAGAAGATACAATATGGAAGATATTGTCTGCATGCATGCAGAGATACATATTATCATAATAAATGCATGGCTGTCAAAAAGATATACGTGAAGATTTTGACTTTTCACGAATTCAAAAATTGACTCGAAAATCGAATTATTATTTTCCATGAAATCGTTATACACATGATTTATGAAATCGTTGTTCCTTCATAAGTATGATATGCGTACACAAATCATTATGTATTAGTAATCAAATCGTTATGAAGTTATAAGCAAATCGATGTATAAATCATTATGATGTTATGAACAAATCGATATACAAATCGTTGTGATGTTATGAACAATCGATATACAAATGTTGTGATTTATGAACAAATCGATGTACAAGTCGTTATGCTGTAATGAACAAATCTATGTACAGTCGTTATGCGTTGTGAATAAATCGATGTACAAATCGTTAAGATGTTATGAACAAATCGATGTACAAATCGTTGTTCTCACTTAAGAAATCGATGTGAAGGCAAATCGTTACGACACTAAAGAAATCGTTGCAGAAAGCAAATCGTTACGATCACTAAAGAAATCGTTGTGAAAGTAAATCGTTACGATCACTAAAGAAATCGTTGTGAACACTTATGGAATCGTTGTGAGGGCAAATCGTTGCGATCACTTTAACGAATCGTTGTGAGGGCAAGTGTTGCGATCACTTAACAAATCGTTAAAACACATAGCGAATCCTTATGAGTATGAAATCATTATGAAACTAAGGAAATTGTTATATCTCTATAGAAATCGTTATGACCTATAGTGGAAATCGATGTGTACTTAGACAAATATTGTTGCTTTGACTTACATTGTTGTAGTGTGATGAATACTTACTTAATTGGCTTGTTTCCCTTGTTTTATTTCCTGTGCTTAGACTTCATAGAAAATTTATTAGTAACCTTTATCAGTTTTGTTAATCACCAAAATAGATGTGTAATTTATTTAAATTACATGGAGATAGACTGATCATCAATCTCCCCCTTTTTGGTGATGACAAAACTTAATAATAAGCACAATAACATAAGGAACGTATTCAGGAATGCAATATTTCTCCCCCTTTTTGTCATTTAAGCAAAAAGATCAAACGCTTGAGACAAAGAAGAAGATAAGATATAATGAGAGAGCACAAAAACTATATTGGATTAAACTTGAGGGGGTACAGGGATTTAGATATTTGGAGAAAGAAGAGAGGCATTCCGGGAAATAAGTTCCCAAGCCTTAATCTTCTGTTCTTCAAAAAGTTGTTGGAAGATGCCAGAATCTATAGAGAAAGATGCACCCATCTCAGGACGCATGCGCTCAAAGTAAAGCTGCCGCTGATCTTCTAAGAAATGCGCATATTGATTCTTATCAAGGGTGAACCGGAAATGGCTTGACTTCCCAAAACTGGCACGCTGAAGAAAGTGAGCAATGGTAACAGGATAGAAGAACTGATGATCCTTCAAGTCCTTTTTTAAGGAAATAAAAGCGGAGTACCGCTCAGCCCATTGCATAAACAGTTCCTGAACTGGATTGATGGAATTCAAGTCCAGAAAAGCTTCAGCAGAGAGAGGTGGCTTGCCTGCTCGGACCAAAGAGTTGTTCAAGGATTCCAACTAGAGAGTAGATTGATTGGAGTACTTCTCCCAATTTGTGGGAGAGAGCCTTTCACATTCAGACATCAAGGAGCAAGCACTACAGAAGAGATGTGTCCCAGATGATATTCGCAATAGATAAACCTTTGAAAGGAGGGAAGTCGACTCTGCTGAGCTGAGATTCTCCCCATGACTCTGGCAAATCTTTGAAAGGCATGAGAGACAACGGAGGAATCCAAGACCAAGGAGTGTAACTTTGGAAGAAATATAACTTCAGGTATCTGCAGAGTGGTGAAGTCCACTGGGAAAGGGCAATTAATGGGACTTTCAGATCGAAGAGTACCAAGAGCCCCATGGAATTGGCCAAACTGAACTTCGGGTAGCTTTTGTAGATAACGAAAATCATTGTAAAGCTGAAAGCACCTGGTGATTCTGATTTCTTTGAGAATGAAAGGGCCCCAAGTGCTTGATGATGAAATACAAACCACTCAGAAAGGGTGAGAAGATGATCCTGTCGAGGGGTGCTGTCTGATCTGGCAAGAAGATACTTGCTGTAGAGAGTCTTATGCCCTTTAGCCCATTGATCTTCAGTCTTGCATTCAGCCAATTGGAGATTTTGAGTTGGGCGGCTTTGGAAAGGTGGCAGTAGGGAAATATAATGTTAAGGTGATCAGTAAGATTGAGAAAAGGAATGCCAAAAAGGTTGGAGAGAACACATTTTTGAGATATTCATAGTAAAATGGTCTCCTTCGATTTCAACTGTGAGGAGTACCAAGAGGAGGAAACATGGGTTCAGGGAAAGAGCAAGAGTTTTTGTAATTTTCCTCTTCTTAGAAACAGGACTAGAAGAATCAGTCCTATGAACATGGGAAGCAACTGCCAGGGTTGTGATGAGTGTGGTTCGTTCCAACTCATCCTCAAATTTATTTTGAAAAACACTGGCAAGTCGCGGATCAGTTGGAGTAATTGTAACAGATGTAGGTGGAATAGGAGGATGAAGGAATGATTTAGGAGAAAGAATAGTGGATGGCTCAGCTGATGAGGGACTAGATGATGAAGAGGCTCCAGCTAATGAAGAACCTAGAGGATTGATAACAACGGGAGGAGAGGGAGAAATGGATGTGGAAATGGTAGTGGGTTAGGGAAAAGGTGCTGGAGATGAGATGGTTCTTGGTGCAGGTTGTTTGAAGGTAGGTGGAGCTGGAGGAGCTGTGGAAGAAGAAGGTGGTGAGGGAGGGTTGGTGTTGCAAGAGATGAAGACTCATGGGCTTCGGGAGAACAACAAACTCAACTACTCTTGGATCCATACCTTCAGAGATCAATGGCCCTGGTGGCCCAACCACAACATCAGATGGCCCTGATGGCCCCAGCTTCTCAACGCCACAAGATTCCACTGCAGGTATTATATTCTCATCATTTTGTGGCCCGGATGGCCCTGTTGATGCCTCTGGAAACTGCCCTGATGGTCCTGCATTTTCTTCTGCTGGCCTTGGCCCTGATGGCCCTGCATTTTCTTCTGCTGCCCTTGGCCCTGATGGCCCTGCATTACTAACTAGATCAGCATGAGAGAGATCTGGAGGGGCAGAGGTGGTTTGTGCCCTTGAAGAGATGAGCTTCTTGACACTGTCAAACTCACCTTTCATCCATCTGCATATTGCTTGAACATTCTAAAATCATCTCTCAAGCTATGAACTTCAGTGGACAAAGTTCCAAGTTCATTTGTTGCAGAAGTTTGGCTGATAGAGATGGACTGAATATCCGATTGCATAGATATGATGGCTTTGCCTTGCTCATTCAACCTTCTGATGACAGGCTTCAAATTGACCTTCAGCTGTTTCTTCTTTGACCTTTGATGAGCTACTCGTTTCCCTTTTTGGCTTGCCCTTGTAATGGGCTCCACAACATCAGTATGTTCCTCAGTGAATTTATCATTGATAGAAATATTTTCAGTATGCTCCCCCTGAGGTGCTCCTTCTATCTCAGATGATTGCTCCCCCTGAGCAGGGGTATCTTCCATTTGAACTTCTTCAACAGTGATTTCTTGCTCCCCCTGAATGGGAGCTTCCTCCACAATGATTTCCTCAGTGTGGCCTGGAGCCACAGTTTCTGCCACTGAATCACCACCAAATTCTGACTCCTCCTGAGTACTTTGGATGGAGTCCAGCACATCCCTGAGTATAGTGGCTACTCGCGAAGAGGGAGGAGGATCCTCTGAACTATGGCCAGGCTCAATGACCTCTGGAGGGATATCCTCAATTCTACTGCTGGATACTGCGGCTGCTGCTGCTTCAGCTCTTTCAATTTGACCTTCTACTGTTGCTGATGGTTCTGCTTCAACAGATGGTGTTGCTGCTACTTCTGGTTCTGCTGCTGCTTGAACTGCTTCCTGACCTTCTTGGGCTTCGCCAATGATGGCTTCACCCTCAGCCGTAGAACTCTTTGACCATACACCATTTACCACAGAGAATCCACTTTTCCTTAAATTTCTAGACCAGATTGCTTGGCCCATCTTCTCAGACACATCTCCTACTACACTTATGCCATAGTGCTGAAAAATCTTTGTCAGGAGATGGGCATAAGGTAAAGAAACATTCAGCTTGCTTTTAGTGTCCCATACCTGAGAGCTTGCAAACTTCATCCTTTCAATCATGAGCTCTGCAGTGTTGATTTCTTGATTCTTGATAGCCCAGAACATTAAATCTGAATCAGCCCTAGTGCAGGTTGAAAAGGTAGCACTTTTGGGAACCACAATCTGACAAACTACAAAGTGCAATATGCGATTGAATGCATTCAACTGATTTACATCAACTTTGTCATCTTTCAGTCTGAACTCAGGACCAACTATCCCTAAACCCTTTTCTTGGATATTCACAGTGTGAACTCCACTGTGTCCGGAGATACCAACACCAATGAGTGATGCCAATAATTCTCGTGTGACCCTAATCTAGGTTCCCTTGACCATAGAAGTCAAGGTCCCGTCTGCCTCTGACTTCAGACACACATAGAAAGCTTTTACCAGGTCCGGAAAACTTACTTCAGAGAAATTAGCCATTTTCATCCACTTCAATCTGTCCAATGCTTCGACGATACTCCCCATTCCGTTCTTCTGCAAATCTGCCACATCCACTGCTTTATGACCGCATAGCTTGATTTTCACAGACACAAACCTTACTTCCTGCTCGACGAAGAAATTCGGCTCTGTAGCCCCGACGCTGCCGGAACTACCAGAAGAGGCCATGGATTTGAACGAGAGAGTTTCTAGAGGACTGGAAAGAGGAATGGAACAGAAACCCCAAAAAAACTTTTGGCGGGAAGTGGTTGGAAGCTTGAAATCCATAGAGTTGATGCCGGAGTCATTAGGGTATCGCCTCAGGCAGGAGGAAGGAGATGAAGAAAAGGATGTGAATCGTTTCCACAGATTTCAGGTATATCAGGGAAATAATGACTTTTTCGAAACTGGAGGCGCCATTATGACGGAAAACGACAAAATGACCAGTTCAATAGGAATAGAGACTTATAAAATAGCGAATCGCTAGGAATATTTTTACAAGAATATTTGTGGAAATTCGCTTAAACCCAGGAAGGAAAAATAATTAACTTTCTGATAATTTATATTTCAGTTTTATACAGATAAATCTTTCACATTTGCACATGCCTAATTCCCTTCTAAGAGATGTAAACTCTCTTCAGGTAAGGCCTTTGTGAAGATATCTGCTAACTGATTATTTGTATCAATAAAGAAAATATCTATGTTACCATTAGCTACATGATCACGAATGAAATGATATCTAACCTCAATGTGTTTAGTCCTTGAGTGCTATACTGGATTCTTGGTTAAATTTATAGCACTTGTGTTGTAACATAACAGTGGAATTGTCTTTATATGTAGCCCATAATCCTCAAGTGTTGCTTGATCCATAGGAGTTGTGTACAACAACTTCCAGCAGCCACGTACTCAGCTTCAGCTGTTGACAGTGCTACTGAGTTTTGTTTCTTGAGGACCATGATATCAGACATCCTGCAAGGAATTGGCAACACCACTGGTGCTTTTTCTATCTATTTTGCATCCAGCGTAGTCAGCATCAGAGTATCCTACTAAGTTAATTTCACATGATTTTTGATACCAAAGACCTAAGTCATGAGTTCTAGCTAAATATCTAAAAATTCCTTTTTACTGAAATTAGATGAGATTCTCTAGGATCTGCCTGATACCTAGCGCACATGCATACACTAAATAAAATATCAGGTCTACTAGCAGTTAAGTATTAAGGATCCTATCATACCTCTGTAGATTTTTTGATCTACATTCTTACCATCTTTGTCACTGTCCATTCTTATTGATGTGCTCATAGGTGTTGACAGTGGCTTGGCATTATCAAATCCAAACTTCTTTAAGAGCTCCTTGGTGTACTTAGCTTGGCAGATGTGAGTCCCTTCCTTTCCTTGTTTGATTTGCAATCCAAGGAAGTAGTTGAGCTCTCCCATCATGCTCATCTCGAACTCTCCCTGCATAAGCTTCTCAAAGTACTTGCAAAGAGATTCGTCAGTAGAACCAAATATTATGTCATCAACATAAATTTGAACAAGCAATATATGTTTGATTTTAGATTTGATGAACAGTACTATCTACTTGACCTCTGATAAAACCATGGTTTAATAGAAAGAGCTAAGCCTTTCATACCAGGCCCTAGGTGCTTGTTTAAAACCATATAAAGCTTTGTGTAATTTAAAAACATGATTTGGAAATTCAGTGTCATCAAAGCCTGGAGGTTGTTCTACATAACTTCCTCCTTAATAAAACCATTAAGAAAGGCAAACTTTACATCCATTTGAAATAATTTCACATCTAGTGCAGATGCATATGCAAGTAGGATTCTAATAGCCTCAAGTCTAGCCACAGGCGCATAGGTTTCATCGAAATCTATGCCTTCCTCTTGGGAATAGCCTTGAGCTACCAATCTGGCCTTGTTTCTTATGATCACACCAGCTTCATCCAATTTATTTCTGAACACCCATTTGGTGCCAATCACTGGATGATCTGATGGTCTAGGAACAAGTGACCAACCTGGTTTCTCTTGAACTGATTCAGTTCATCTTGCATGGCTAAAATCCAAGATTCATCAGTGATGGCTTCATTGACTGTCCTAGGCTCTATTTGAGAAACAAAAGCTAAATAATCACATGGAATTATGTTACCTCTTGTTCTTACCCCTACAGATGGATCACCAATGATGTTTTCAGGAGGGTGATCTTTCTTGTATCTCCACTCTTTTGGAAGATTTTGATGAGAAAATCCCTTTGTTGGAGGTCTTCCAGAGGTGGATCTTCCTTGTCCTCAATTGATGTATTCTTTATTTCTTGGACAATTCATCTGCATCATCATTATCACTCTTCTTCCTTTCTCAAGAAGGGTTAGTTTCATCAAAAATAATATGTACTGACTGCTC
The DNA here is from genome assembly GCA_014218235.1 of Colocasia esculenta. NCBI lineage: Eukaryota > Viridiplantae > Streptophyta > Magnoliopsida > Alismatales > Araceae > Colocasia > Colocasia esculenta. Next base: position 17,487,315 of record CM024761.1, read on the forward strand.
AATCAATAAAGTACGTTTATTGAACACTCTATATCCTTTTGGTTTAGAAGCATACCCCATGAATGATGCCTTCATCTGATTTGGCATCTAACTTACCAATGTCTCTTTTGTCGTTGTTGTGGATGAAGCATGGACATCCGAATGTCCTGAAGTGACTGATCTTGGGCTTCTTTCCCTTGAACAATTCATACACAGTCTTTTCAAGATAGGCCTGATCATTACTCTATTGATGATGTAACTTGCTGTGTTGACTGCTTCAGCCCAAAAATATCTTGGCAGATCATATTCTGATAACATTGTTCTTGCCATGTCCAATAAAGTCCTATTCTTTCTCTCAGCAACTCCATTCTGTGTGGTGTCCTTGGTGCTGAGAAATTGTGCTCTATTCCTTGGTCATCATAGAATTTTATGAATTTATCATTTTGGAATTCTCCTCCATAATCTGACCTGATTCCAATAATACTAAACTTCTTATCTTTCTGAACCTTTTTACTGAAGCTTACAAAGCTATCAAATGTATCATCTTTGTGTTCCAGAAAGGATACCCATGTGAATCTTGAATAGTCATCTACTATAACAAATCCAAATTCTTTCCTCCAAGACTTGTGGTCCTCATTGGCCCAAATAAATCCATATGAAGGAGTTCTAAGGGTTGGAGGTTGTTACCACAGTCTTTGACTTGAAGGATGACTTAGTGTGCTTTCCTTTTGCACATGGTCCACAGACACCGTCTATTCTTGTGCTGACCTTTGGCAGACCTTCCACCAGGTTTCTCTTGATCAGCTTTCTCATGCCATCTAGACTGCAGTGGCCCAATCTTCTGTGCCACAGCTCAGTTGACTGCTCTTTGCTGGCTGCTAAACAAATGTCTTGATCTTTCAGCTGTTCAAGGTAAGTACGTACAGATTCTCTCTCTGTTGGCTTCAAAAATCACTTCTCCATCCTTCATAATACTGCATTTGGATTCTTGAAATCTGATCTGATGTCCTTTGTCGCATAACTGGCTAATGCTGATAAGGTTGTGCTTCAGGCCTTTTACACACAAAACATCTTCAATTACTGTCTTGCCTTTGCTTCTCACTGATCCACTGTGTATCACACTCCCTTTTCCATTATCTCCATAGGTGACTGTGCCTTCTTCAGCTTCTAAATGGGTAAACAACCTTATGTTTCCTAACATATGCTTTGAGCATCCACTGTCCAAGTACCACTTGGATGTCCGAGGTTTTTCCTAAAATGAAAACATCAAGTTTTAGGTACCCAAGTTCTTTTGGGTCTTGGTTGTTAGTGTCATCATTTTTTCTTTTGATTATCCATCTTTATGTTTAGTTGGACATGTTATTTTACTGTGACCTAGCTTGTTGCAGTGACTACAACATGTTGTTTTAGTTACTTTTTCATATGGAGTATATTTAAAGTTTGATTTATGCTATATCTTGTTCAGGTACGAATTTTGGAGTTGGATATATTTTTAGGGTATATTGTTGTATCTTCATTATCTGGTGGAATGTAACCTAATCCATTCTTCCTTTTACCTGATCTTCTGGCTCCTTTAGTATTAAGGAATTTTTACCATTAGTAATTTTTCTAATGTACTTGATAGTTTATCATTTTCTTCTGTTAGTCTTTTGATTTCCTTTTTTAATTCTCTGAACTTTCTTGTTTTTCTAATTTTGTTATTTGTGTATTTTTATCTTTTAGATTTTCGCATAGCACTCATTTCTTCTTTTAAGTTCACTAACTTGCTTCTCTAGTTGTTCATTTTCTGATTTTAAATTGAATTGGTATTTCTAGACATGCAACATTTTTCTTACTAGCTTTTAATAATTTAGATACTTCTCTATATTTATCATACAGTTCATTAAAGCATCTTCTATGTTATCTGAATCAGAATCATTACAGGAATCAAAGGATGAGTCAGAGGTTACCTTTTCTGCGATGTCTGCCATGAAGGCTAAGTTAGCCTTTTCTTCTTCCTCACTGTTTGAGCTTGACTCGCTATCCGAGTCACTGTTGTTGTCCCAAGCTGCTGCCATGGCTTTCTTCTTATATCTTCTGAACTTTCTTGAACTGTCCTTCTTTCTGAATTCAGATTTCTTGAGCTTTGGACACTCTGCCTTGATGTGTCCTGGCTTCTTGCACTCATAACAAATTGGTTCATTCTTCTTTATGCCTTTGCTTCAGGTTTCTTGAAATCCTTTCCTTTTTGAAGTATCGTCTGCTAGATTGATACTTCTTTTTCTTGGCCAATATCCACTGTAGTCTTCTAGACAGCATTGCTTCTTCATCTTCACTGTCTTCACTACTGGCTTCATCTTCTGATTGTTCCTCAGAGCTGCCTTCTGCTGCTTTGAGGGCATTTGTGTGCTTCTTTCTAGTGGATGATTCTCCTAATCTCTCCATGTTTATCTCATGGGCCATGAGGGACCCAATGAGCTTTTCAATGACATCCTTTTCAAGTCATTGGCTTCTTCTATAGCTGTTACCTTGGGAGTCCAAGAAGATGGTAGGGATCTAAGAATTTCCTTACCATGTCTCCCATCTCATAGTTTTCCTAATCCTGCTAACCCGTTGGTGATGTTTGTAAATCTGCTGAACATTTGGGTTATAGATTCTCCTGTTGCATCTGGAACCTTTCATATTGTGTCACCATATGTCTATCCTGGTTTCCTTGACTTTGTCAGTGTCTTCATAAGTGATCCTGAGTTTTTCCCACATTTCCATGGCGATTTGCAGGCAATACACGGTTGAATTCCTTTTTACTGAGGGCACAACACAAAATGCTTTTGGCTTTGCAGTTGAGAGAAATCTTCTTTCTATCATCTTCTGTCAGTTGTCTCTGTGTTTAGAACAACTAGATCGCCTTCTTCTACTATGGACCATATTTGGAAATCAAGTCCTGTAGGAAGTATTCCATTCTTGTTTTCCAGTAGGTGTAATCTTCTCGTCGAATAGCGGTGGCCTGTTGACTGACTGACCTTCTGAGTGACCTTGGGCTGCCATTTGATCTTTTCTCTTCAGATCATTAGATCTTCTTCTTTGTCGAAGAGACTTGCTCTGATACCACTTGTTGCCCAGCAAGCAAGCCCAGAGGGTGGGTGAATGGGATTCTTAAAAATTATTTAACACTCAAAACCTGTTCACAAAATAGTCAAACAAAACACACTTGCAGATTGTTAGTGTTAGTGAATCAAAAGATCAAACACACAAAATAATCACACGACACAAAGAATTATCCTGGTTCGGATCTCCTCTCCTTAGGAGTCGTACATCCAGTCCCTGAGCAATATCTCAGGATTTCACTAACAAGGGTACAGTTCCCCTTAAGGACACTACAACACCCAGCCCCCAGCTGGTCTTCCTTCACCTGAAGGGAACAACACCCTGGATACCCCACCAGGTCTTCCTTCACAACCTAAGGGAACAACACAAGAGAATGTGTTCAAAGAGATGATGCCCCTAGATCAAGCTTATAAAACACTGCTTGATCTGAAGCAAGGACTGAGAAGAAATAGATCTACAATAAAAAACTCTTCTCAGAACAAAAAGCTCTCTCACAGATCTGAACTCGGCACAGAGAGCAAGAGCTAAGACTAATGGTAGTTTTTGCTTGGCTCTAAGAAAGGCTTGCAGAAGGTTGAAGGCGTTGGAAAACTTCTTGTTCTCTAACCGTTCTTCTTCTTCTTGCTTCAGGAACTTCATCCTTCTGTATATATCATCATTTGAAATTCGAACGTTGAAGTGCTCGTTGTCTCAATGCATAAGGGTACATTAGACTGCTTGACACTTGGAAGCTTCCAGTCAACAGTCCTTTATCTTTTTATGAACGCAAAGAGAGAGAGGATCTTCTGTAGTCTTAATTCCTTGGTCTATTTTGTCCACATTGTATGACAGATGCTGTCAGAGACCTGCACATATTTAAAGCTTGAATGATAGACATAAGCTATCTCTGTTGTCAGTCAATGTCAGAAGAATGTTCATCAAAATAGTAATGCCATTTTGTTGTTCTAAAAGATGTTACAGGAAGATACGATAATGGAAGATATTGTCTGCATGCATGCAGAGATACGTACTATCATAATAAATGCATTGTTGTCAAAAAGATATACGTGAAGATTTTGATTTTCAACAAATTCAAAAATTGACTCGAAAATCGAATCGTTGTTTTCCATGAAATCTTTATACACATGATTTATGAAATCGTTGTGCCTTCATAAGTAATGAGATGCATACACAAATCGTTATATGTATTAGTAATCAAATCGTTATGAAGTTATAAGCAAATCAATATATAATCGTTATGATGTATGAACAAATCGATATACAAATCGTTGTGATGTTATGAATAAATCGATACACAAACGTTGTGATGTTATGAACAAATCGATGTACAAGTCGTCATGCTGTAATGAACAAATCTATGTACAAGTCGTTATGCTATTGTGAAAAATCGATGTACAAATCGTTAAGATATGAACAAATCGATGTACAAATCGTTGTTCTCACTTAAAAAATCGATGTGAAGGCAAATCGTTATGATCACTAAAGAAATCGTTGCAGAAAGCAAATTGTTATGATCACTAAAGAAATCGTTGTGGAAAGCAAATCGTTACGATCACTAAAGAAATCGTTGTGAACACTTATGGAATCGTTGTGAGGGCAAATCGTTGCGATCACTTTAACGAATCATTGTGAGGGCAAGTTGTTGCAATCACTTAACTGATCATTAAAAACACATAGCGAATCCTTATGAGTATGAAATCGTTATGAAACTAAGAAAATCGTTATATCTCTATAGAAATCGTTATGACCTATAGTGGAAATCGATGTGTACTTAATAAATATTGATGCTTTGAACTTACATTGTTGTAGTGTGATGAATACTTACTTGATTGGCTTGTTTTCCCTGTTTTATTCCTGTGCTTAGACTTATAGAAAATGTGTTGTAACCTTTATCATAGTTTTGTTAATCACCAAAATAGATGTGTGATTTATTTAAATTACATGGAGATAGACTGATCATCACTACGTCTAGTCCCCAAGTAAATCTTGGATTTCACTAACCAGGGTACAATCCCCCCAAGGATATACAAACGCCTAGCTCCCCGTTGGTCCTCTTCCCTTTCCGAGAGGAAGGAAACTCCCTGTTACAGGTCAAGAAGCCCCTCCTGGAACAAATCCTAGTGCGGTTCTGCTAGACTTAACCCCCAACTAGGTTCTACTGATACCAACCACAGCTAGGTTCTTCCCTTAACCTAAGGGAACACTGTGTACAGTCTCACAGCTAGATAGAAAAAACTACCAGCCCGCTGGCCTTCTCTTCACAAAGGAAGAGGAACACTATATAAGTCCTCAGCTGGACCAAGTCCTGCTTTAGAAAAAGAAGGAACAGACTAAGAGTTATACAAGATGAACATTAAGGAACTTAAACTCTCAGCCACAGACTCTCCCCCAACTTACAATAAAGCACAAAGAGAGTGAAGAGAGAAAAGAAGCTTGAATGATGAAGACATCAGATGATTGCATGCACACTTCTTCTTGGGCTCGAGTTCTTTCTCTCTTGCTTTGATTGTGTATGGCGTTGAGGCTTCTCAGTATATGTACACTCTTTCAGAAATTTTTAGGAAGGCTCATATCTTGTTCTTCATCCTTGCTTCAACCTTTTATGGAGTAGCTTGAATAGATCCGTTGAAGAGATCCGTTGGAACTCTTCTAGCGTTGCTCATCTTCTTCTTCATCTACTCATCTTCTTCTTCTGTTTAACAGACACTTGGTGTAGAGGGAAATCTAAATATCTATAGGCACAGAAGATAGAGTTAGACTAAAAAGGTCTTCTGACAAAAGGCTCATACCTTGCCTTGCTTCCATGTTTTCTGCTGACATCCAGACATGTTAGGTACGACCTTTTTTGTCTAGCAGGAAGGAAGAAGTCCTTATTTTCTGCTGACAACATCTCACCTACCTTGAAGGATAGACAACAAAAAGATCTTCACTCAGACAGAGAAATAATAAGATAATATGTAAAGTACATATGATTTTTTTTTAGTTGCCGCCACAAACATTTTGAAATGTTTGAAATATAGAGGCAATTGCTGTTTAAGTATAGAAACTTCGACTGTAAAGAAGTTGGAGTATGTATCACACTTCAATTTCAGGAGTTAGAGTTGGTCAACTTAACTCTTTAGAAGTCGAAGTTGGAGTATGTATCACACTTCAACTTTCCAGGAGTCAGAGTTGGTCAACTTCAACTCTTCAAGAGTCGGAGTTGAACCACTTCGACTTTTCAAGAGTCGGAGTTGAACCACTTCGACTTTTTAGGAGTCGGAGTTGGACTTTGTTTGCTCAACATTCGATATCATACTTCAACTTTCCAAGAGTCCGAGTTAGTATGATATATATATATATATATATATACTAGTTGTGGACTTAGAAAAATTTTGGGCAAACAGAAGAACATATGTGCTATCTAAATATAGTGTTTATAAAATACATTCTTTTGTGATACTATTATTGTGCATTTGAAGATTATATATGCAGATAGTTATGCACACATTAATTAAGCAATTGCATTAACCAAAATATGAGATATGACAAAGTTAAACCTTAGTGTGATAATGCAAGATATATTGTATTCATGGAAGAAACATGGTATGAAATATATTGATGATATTATTAAGTTAAACATGGGTGTTTTGTTATCACCAAAATAAAGGATAAAATATAGGAGTGGTTCAACAATCCCCCTTTTTGGTGATGACAAAACTCATGTGAATTTTATGACATAAACATAAAGTCAAGTATTATACAAAAATCATGAATAAAATACTCTCCCGCTTTTTGTCAATACCCAAAAAGGAAGGATCTTACCATTTGCATATTCTCTCTGATAAAAACTTCTTACTAATACTACCTGTGAGTCTGAATGAGAGGGGTTCAACAATACTTGTCATGAATTTACATCTCCCCTTATTACTTACTCCCCCTTAATATGAGGCTCCTCCTTAGAGTGAGGCTTGATGAGTCTTCACTTGTCTGTCGATAGTTGTTTCATGGTGTGTCGACCTAATCTTCTATGTGTGTCGACATAGTCTTGAATGTATGTCGACTTGTTGTTTGATCTGTTGTTTCTTGACATATCCACTTGTTGTTTGTCAAGTCTTCAAGAGTTTTACCTCCATTGATCTTATAAAAAGAGACTTGCGAAGCCTTATTAGTAATACTTGTAAATTAAATACAAATTTGTAAATACTTCCTCCTCAGATATGAGTTGGATGAAGAGCTGGCAGTCACCAATGCCTTGAGCATCCTTTGATCTGATGCTCCAAGGCTATCCTACGAATAAACTACTCAGAAGTAGGTACCCAAATCTTTTTGGATCCTTGATAGTTAGATGCATAAAAATAACCTTTAGGAATCCATAATAAGTGATGTTGGCCCTTTTGGTACGGCAGCAAGCTAACCTAGAGGGGAGGGGGTGAATAGGTTTTTATGAAATCTGAAATAGAAATCTAAACATAGAAAATTAACACTTGAAAGTTTGGTTGGTTAGTGTGATAAAGAGTAGCAGTGCGGAAGCAAATACAATCACACAAATGACACAAGGAATTTATCCTGGTTCGGCCCTTCCCACATAGAAGTTCTACGTCCAATCCCCAAGCAACCTCTTGGGATTTTACTAACCAAGGGTATAGTCCCCCTCAAGGATAATACAACACTTAGCACCCCAGCTGGTCTTCTTCTCTTTCCCAGGCAAGAAGGCAGCCCACTTCTCTTACAGGTAAAAAAGCCAACCTCCTGGTACAAACCCTAGTGCAGTTCTGCTAGACACAAACCCCTAGCTAGGTTATACACTGTATACAGTCCTACAGATGAACAAAGATCTTTCATAAAAAGAAAGACACGACTGAGAGTTGGAGCAGATGAAAACCAACTAAAAGAAACTCTCAGCTAAAAGACTCTCTCCCCCAGATTACAAGATGCACACAGAGAGAGTGAAGAGAGGAGAAGGAGCTTGAATGCTTCAGTTACTTTGCGATGACCCTCATTATACCGGTATGGTTATACCAACCCACGTCGGTATAGCGAGCGTCATCACAGTGGGACATTTACCCAACAATAACATTCAGCTGAGATACACGTGAATATAAGAACAGAGTAGCGGAAGTAAAAGAACCACTGTCTTCATTTCATTCATCTCCACATTTAACATACATGATTCGATAACATTTAGAGAATTAAAAGTCCACATAATTAAATTGCTGAAAATCAAATACATGATTGTCCACACTTAAACATTTCTTTCCATGATAGTGCTAATACAACGTTTCAATTACATACATCAAAATGCCAAAATGTCACAACTAAGCTCCACCAACTAGCTACTCCCCGTGCTCGGAGTCGCTTTCCACGGTCTCCTCCAAAGGTGTGTCACCTACTACACCTGTACGCCGAAGCAAGTAATGAGTCTAAAAGACTCAGCAAATAACTCTACGCATACCATACATGTACATGTCATGGCAGGTTTTATATACACATTCGCAAGACACAACATGTAGCATGCTTATCCTTGAAATTAACAATCTATCATGGTAATTCTATTAATGAACACATAACTCATGTTTCAGATTTCCTAAATCAAACCTCCTATCACATGTTCTCTAATCATTCCTACACATGGAAATTCTACTTTCAATTAAACTAAAACATGAAAGCAATTTAGCAAGACTAGCTTACATACAAAAGAAAACACTTCTAACATGGTTACTACTTATTCTTATACATGCACATGACCATTTCACATGCTTTAAGCTTGCTGTTTTGATGTGGTTAAGCGCTTTACAATCTAACACATTAAAGCTATGTTCTCATTCAAACCACAACGTGAGGGCATACACACATGGAATGGTTTACACATAAATAAGATTGTCCCTAGTATGGTTCTACGCATTGTACACATATAGCACAAAATCATAACCACGTTTATGTTGCTATTCTAACATGATTTCAGATCATCATATCATGGATTTCAATTTCCCATCGTCACATTTGATTTCACATTTTTACACAATTTCTCATTCACATATTTCACACTTTACACATTACACATTACACATTGTTCACACTACACAATTTGCATATGATCACAATCACATTCACATTTTACACTTTAGTGCCGTGACACATAGTCCAAACCACCATAAGAAGGACACATCATATCACATACACAAGACGTCACCTAGGCAATACAGTGACGACTCTTGGACTGCGCAGACCGGGAGAACAAGTCTCCACCCTAACCAGTGGTACTTGTCCACCTCTAGGATTTCATCCTAATACCCTTAGGATCACAACACATTGAACTTCTCAGGGGGACTTTTCCCTGATACGGTTCCACTGTCCTCTATGGAAGCAGTGTCACACTTGGCACAAGATTACACATTACACATATCGATTTTTACACACATTTTACACATGACGCTCACATCTCATTCATTCTCTCACTCGCAACATGACTATTTTTTTTTTCCTAATCATGTCACTACAGATGACAAAATTTATCATTCAGGAAATTACACTAATCAGGTTGGATTGCCCAGAATTAAATCATTTCACAATGGCATGCATTAATTACCCATTTTTGCATGAAAATTTTATATTGTGTGGTATAGTTGTCCAAATGACCTGAGAATTTAACCACAGGCTGATTTCAGGTTTATGATTTCACATGCAAAATTTCACATTTTCCTGACTCATATCGCATTTACAGAAATTAAAACATTCAGTCGCATGTCATTCATAATTCAACTTGTCATGGGACATAACCTAAATTCTCAGATTGACAATTTAAAGATCTTATTTATCACATATTTTGTCATAGAAAATTTTCCCAAATTTATTTCACGACATACCATTTACTGTGAATTTTTAGAAATCTTACACATACTTTCTATTTCCATTGCAGTAATTACAATAATCATATGAACATGGATAATTTCTCAAATTCACAAGGTATAAACTGACACATGTACACATGGGGTAGAAAAATCTAGGGCAATTAATTCCTCCGAAATCATATAGACAGTAAGTAATCATGCGTAACCCTTTTTCCCAACATGCATTTCGATAAATCCAACAATTCATGCCATCCACAGAAAATCACAGAAATTTCCACACACATCACATTAGTTATTTTACATAACATATAAAATTTACACTATATCCTCATGCGTCAAAGTCCGGAAAATAATTATTTAAGGCAGAACAATTCACTATTCTGCACTGAAGAACTTGGCGGCAGTGTCTGGCCGTTTAAGAGATGGACGGCAAGATCGCCGGACGTTCACTGGAGATCTTGGCGTCATGCATTGACGCCAAGTTCCTGTCTGTGCAGAAACACAGACCGAACTTCAAACAACATGGAGAATGGGGGATCTAGGACACGAGGTAAAATGTGTAAAAATGAGAAAAACCTACTAGACAACTACAGGGACGATATGTATAGGTTACTTGCCTCTAAACAATTCTTCAAAGGGATTAAAATGGCGGTGAAGCCCTCCTTGGGCAGTCTCAAGAAGCCTCCACAAAAGCTCTCCTCCGGTCTCTAGGTCGATGCAGAAGCTAAACCAGTGGCGGGGAAGCCTTCTCCTTGGTCCCCTCTAGCCTCCAGTTGCAATAGAATGCCGGTTGAGGCTCCAAATCGTCGAATTGAAGCCTCCAAAGTCCAGTCTTCCTCACAGCTTGCTAGGGTTTTCTCTCCTCTTTGCAAAGAGCCAAAGAGAGCTCTTCTGGTGCAGAAGGAGTTTTGTTTATAGGAGAAGGGGTTTGGGATATCCCGGAGGGGTGATGGGATGGCCTGATAGCCGTTGGGGACATCTCCCCAATGGCTGGGCTTGCTTGCCCCTGGAATTTCAGGGTCTGCAACGCATGCAGGTCAGAGAAGTTGGCGTCCACATCGCAGGACGCTGGGGTTAGTGTTGGCGTCCATATGGTTGACGCCGACACCACATCGACGTCTGTTGATATTGACGTCAATCTAGCCTTCGGCCAGAACTCTAAAACATGCAGAACCATGTACACCTTATACCTATATATGTCATATGTATACTACTACGCATACACACAACCATCATATCCTTCGTACATTATTTACATCTAATTCATACACATGCATGCAATAGTATACTAACTAGTACTTACGTAGATATTTACATACGTACATACACAACATGAATTATTTACATGCAATACAATAATGCAACAAAATTCGAGGGCCTTACATGCTTGAACACTTCTTTTTGGCTCAGGCTCTTTATCTCTTTTCCTTTGAGTGTATGTGGCGTTGAGGTTCCTCACTGGTTGTACACCCCTTCAAAGATCTTCAGAAAATCTCATTTCTTGTTCTTCAGCCATGCTTCATCTTTTATATGAGCAATTTGAATAAATCTGTTGGAGTTCTAGCCGTTGCTCATCTTCTCTTTCTTCTGATAATTTGTGTCTACGAGGTCTGCAAGCATAGAAGAAAGTGTTTAGATAAAAGATTGTTTCTATAAAAAAGGTTCATACTTCTATGTTTCCTGTTGCCACCCAGAAGTAGTAAGTGACCACCATTTTGTTGGCAGAAAAAAAGATCTAGAGAAATAAGCAAAAAGATCTCCTATCAGAAAGATAGAAGATTACGCAATCAATAATATATGGCTTTTTCACTAGATGCCAAAAGACACTTTGAAATATAAAGGAAATCTATGTTTAAATGATCGAATCCATGTTTGAGTGACCAAATCCATGTTTTTACAAGCGAATCCATGTTTGAGTGACCAAATCTATATTTTACAAGCGAATCCATGTTTGAGTGACCAAATCCATGTTTCACTTATCAAATCCTTATGAGAGCAAATCGACGTGAGAGCAAATCGATGTTTCACTTATCAAATCCTTATGAGAGTAAATCGATGTGAGAGCAAATCGATGTTTCACTTACCAAATCGATGTGAGAGGCAAATCGATGTTTCACTTACCAAATCGATGTGAGAGGCAAACCGATGTGAGAGTCACTTATCAAATCCTTATGGGACCAAATCGATGTGAGAGTGAATCCTTATAAGAGCGAATCCTTATGAGAGGAAATCGTTATGGCACTTTGTGAACTGAAATCGATGTATATTGAATGGACATCGATTATCTTTTTAGTGCAAATCATACGGCAATAATGCCATAAATTTATATTTATTAGAAAAACATGATATTTAATTTATCATTAGAAAAACATGGTATTAAATATATTTAATATTTAATTAATCACATAAATTTATATTTATTGAGAAAAATATAATATTTAATATATTTAATAATATTTAATTAATCATAAATTTTGTTATCACCAAAATATAAGGGTTAAATATAGAGTGGTTCAACAAGTGCTTAGTAGTGCAGGTGTTTACTGTGTGGCCTAATTTATTGTAATGAGAACAACAATGAATATAATTTGTTTTGCAGGCCTTATTGTCTTTGTGATGTTTGTTTAGAACATGATTTTTAGAAACTTTTTTCTTTTGAGAGCATTTGTTTACTACAGTGACCTTTTTCTAAGGTATCTTGGTTTCTTTCACAAATTTTGACAATAGATATTTTTCTAGATACTTCATTTGTTTTCCTTTTTCAGGAGGTTCGTATCCAAGACCTTGTTTATTGTTGTTAGATTTTAAGCCTTTTAAGCATAAAGCTAGAGATTTTTACCTTTTGTTGATTTTCTAACTGATTCTTTTAAATAAAGATTTTCTTCAATTAGAGTTTTCAATTTTTTATTCTAACTCTAATGTTTCATTGTTCCTACTCTTTAATCTTCATTCAAAAGATAATTATTATTTTTATTTTCCTTTAATTGTGTTTCCAATTGTTCCATTTCTGATTTAAGATCAGAATTAGTGTTTCTAAGAAAGTAAGTTTGCTTTTATATAAGTTTGCTTTTATATTTTTTGTATTCTTTCACAACACCTTGTGTTTATCATAAAGTTCATTAAAAACATCTTCTAAGTCTTCAGACTCCGACCCTAAATCAGTGCAAGAATAAAAGATGGGTTAGAATGTACCTCATCTAATCCTATTATGAGGGCTAGACTTACTGCACTTTTTCCAAATATGAGCTAATGAATCTGAAGGGAGACTTCTTCATTCTCCCAGCAGCTGCCATGGCTTTTCTTTTGAATTTCTTGTGCTTCTTCTTGGATTTTTCTAGCTGACCAATCTTCCTGAGTCTTGGACAATCTGGTCTCGGATGTCCAGGTTTTTTGCATTCAAAGCAGACTGGTTCTTTCTCCTTTTTCTCCTTCTTTTGGATCCTTCTTGATCCATTCTTCTTCTCTTAAGAATTCTTTGAAGTTTGATAGTACATCATTTACATCACTGTCTTCAGAGCCTGCATTTTTTGAACTAGAAGGGGAAGAGTGGAAGGAGCAGCTAACTTTGAAAGCATTAATAAATTTCTTTTTAGATGAGCTTTCACTAGTCGCTCTATGTTATCTCATGTGTCCATCAATGATCCGATAAGCTTTTCTAATGACATAGTGTAAGATCTTTAACTTCTTCGATGGCTGTGACTTTTGAGTTCATTGGCTTGGTAGGGATCTGAGAATTTTTCTTACCATATCTCCAGTGTTGTACATCTTTCCAAGCCCTGCAAGACCATTAGTTATATCAGTAAACCTGCTATACATTTGGTAATGGTCTCACCTGTTAGCATTTGGAATTTTTTCATATTGTGTAACCAAGATGTCACCCTAGTTTCTTTGACTTTGACAGTCCCTTTGTATGTGAGCTTCAACTTGTCCCACATTTCTTTTGCTGATTTGCATACTGAGATCCTATTGAATTCGCTCCTTGTCAGGCATAGCAAATGAGATTCTTGGCTTTACTATTCTGTGAGAGCAATTTTTCTGTCATTGTCTATCCACTCCTCTTTTTGGTTGAGGACTATCAGATCTCCTTCTTCAATGATAGTTCATAGTTGATAGTCATAACCCTAGAGGAAGAACTCCATCCTTATCTCCTAGTAGTTGTAATCTTCACCATTGAACAGGGTGGTATGTTAACAGATTGGCGTTCAACAAATCCTTGAGCTGCCATTTGATCTTTGTTCTTTAGATCGTGAGATCTACTTGCTTGAAGAGACTTATCTCTGATACCACTTGTTGGCCCGCAGGTGATATGGCAGCAAGCCTTCTAGAGGGGGGTGAATAGAATAGCTACAGAATTACTGAAACTAAAACACAAAAATCACCACTTGAAAACTTCGGTTAGTGAATGTAGTTGTTTGCGGAGATAGAGTAGTAGTGCGGAAGTAAATTTAAACAATCACACAAGAACACATAGATTTTATCCTGGTTCGGTACTTCTCAAGTGGAAGACCTACATCCAGTCCTCAAGAAAATCTTAGGATTTCACTAACTAGGGTGCAATCCCCCCAAGGATATACAACCCCCAGCTCTCCCTGCTAGTCCTCTTCCTTTCCGAGTTGGAAGGAACTCACTTCTGTTACAGGTTAAGAAGCCACTCTCCTAGAACAAACCCAGTGCAGTTCTACTAGACTTAAACCCCCAGCTAGATTCTGCTGACCACCAACCCCAGCTAGGTTCTTCACTTACCTAAGGGAAACACTATGCACAGTCCCATAGCTAGACAGAAACCACCAGCACCCTACTGGCCTTCTCTTCACAAAGGAAGAGGAACACTATATACAGTCTTAAAGCTGGACCAAGTCTTTCTTTAGAAGAAGAAGAACGGACTAAGAGTTATACAATATGAACACTAAGGAACTTAAACTCTCAGCCACAGACTCTCCCCTAGCTTTACAATGAGCATAGAGAGTGAAGAGAGAAAAGAAGCTTGAATGCTTGAAGACTTCAGATGGCTGCGTGCACACTTCTTCTTGGGCTCGAGCTCTTCTCTCGTGCTTTGAGTGTGTATGGCGTTGAGGCTTCTCACTATAACACACTCTTTCATAAATTTTCAGGAAGCTCATATCTTTTTCTTCAGCCTTGCTTCAACCTTTTATGGAGCAGCTTGAACAGATCCGTTGAAGAGATCCTATAAGGCCCTCGAATTTTTGCTCTTTCATTTGACTTTGTCTTATGATGTTTAGTTGCTATGTGTAATAGCTATGTGAATGTGTATACATGTATATGTATATATATAAATATGTGTTATTTTTGTACAAATTACAATAAGTAATGTTGTATATATCATATGCTTGTCAATCATGTTATATATTGTTTTACTTACATTGTACATATGGTGCCTAGGTTTCACATTACATATTGCATGTATATAAATAGTGTATGCATGTTTCTGGTCACTTCTGTGTTTGGTAGAGAGGCCAATTGACGTCAACATGAGTGGACGTTTACAAGGGAGTCGACGTCCAGATCGATGGACTCCAATTCCCAGTAGACGGCCAGAATGTAGACGTCTATTTTTCCAGCATTTCTACGGTTTTCAGATCTAGAAACGGCTGCGTTTCCTTCAGTCTTGATTTGGAAACCTCCGTCCAACGGTAGGATTCCTACCTAAGCCCATACCCAAACCCCTTGGCTCTATAAAACACCCCTCTTGGCCGATTTAGGTCCCTTTTGGCTCTTGTCAACTCTGGAACTGTATGTGCGGAAATCGATCTTTGGAGGCTTGGATCTGGCGCTATGGTGCGTCTTCGGCGATCTACATCGACTGGAAGGAGCTCTGAACCTTAAGGAGGCTTCCCCGACTCCAGTGTGCTAGCTACATCGACCTAAAGACCAGATCTAGGAGGATTTAGGGCGTCTTCTGGCTTGGCCGAGGGGAGCTTCTCCGATAATTAAATCCCAATAGACAATTTTAAAGAGGCAAGTAACCTATGTATATCATCTCTACCCATGTCTAATAGGTCCTAGGTATTTTTACCGAATTTTTCTCATGTCCTGGAACCCCCATTCACCGTGTTTTGTGCGTTCTGTCTGCACTTCTATAGACAGAAACTTAACGGCAACATTTGCTGCCGTTAATCCCTGGTTGGCGGCAACCTATGGTGCCGTAACCCATGTTGGCGGCAACACTGTGTGCCGCCAGTTCTTTAAGTTTTGCAGAAATGTAGTTTTGATCTATACCCTGTGATTTCCAGACTTATGATTGTCTGTGCATGCGATGAGAGTTATGTTTAGCCAAATACATTCAGTAGATCAATGCCATGTGGATGGGTTGAAATTTTGTAAGTTGTATTATTTATTAGAATTTCTGTATAGAACAATACGCATGATTTGATCTTGATAATTCATGATAAATTGGATCCGCGATGTGTTAGGGTTTAATAAAATTTCTGAAATCCTATAATGACTGTCTCCAGTATGACACTATTGGTATGACTGTTATACTGTGAATTCTACTTAAGAGAAATTAATGATAAATTACATGTAATCTGGTTTAATTGTTAAAATAAATTTACAAGTCTGAAAAATCTAAGAAAATGAGCAAATGATGTATTATCAGTTTGGAACTTGTGATAAAATTTCGTCCTATTTGGATGACAGTAGGTATAGTTACTAATGTAGCAATGAAAGTTAGCCATGTTGCACATATTGAATTTAATCTTGTATGATGCAATGATTAACAACATGATTAGAATGTTAATATGAGTTATTTAACATTGTAAATAGTAGCATCATGTTAGGTAAAACTGAAGCATGTGTATTTGTGTAAAAATGAATGCAATTGTGTTAAATGGTGCATGAGAAATGTGTAAACCATGTAATTAATGTGAATTATGAAAATATGTCCCTTAGTGACACTACTACCATAGAGGGCTGTGGAACCATACCGTAGTAAAGTCCCTACGTGAAGGTTCAATGTGTGTGATATCCTATGGGCATTAAGATGAAATCCTGGAGGTGGACAAGTACCACTGGTTAGGGTGGAGAGTGCTTCTCCTCTCCCGATTCTGCGCAGTTGAACCAAGATCTATCACTGTGTTGCCTAGGTGATGGATATGTGTATGTGTTATGTGTGTCCTTTTAGTGGTGGTTTGGACTATGTGTCATGGAAACTAAGTGTCAATGTGAATATGTGGAAGTGAACTTGTGAAATGTGCAATGTTAAATGAGCATGTGAATTTGTTAAGTGAATGAGTTAGTATGTGAACAATTGTCAATTTATGTGATTATGTTTAGTCAAAATAGCAAGTGAAATGTGAGTATAAATGTGATAAATGCATGAGAAAATGATTAGAATTCATGCTAGATGTGCTATTTACCTTATACTTAATTCCATGTTCTAAATTGGTAGAATTGTTCCATGATAGATATAATGGTTGAATTGTAAATCATGTTATATGTTATGTGTAGAAAGTATGTGTAGGTTATTGTGTTTTGTTGTTTAATGTTACAAGCATGTATCTTGTGTTCTATTGCTATAAGTCTTTCCATGTATAGTAGTTTAGATTGTATGAAGCATGCAACATGTGTTACTTCTTATCATTAAAAGTCAGCATGTGCATATGATATGTGTAAGGGTGTTGTACATAGATTGCTTGCTGGGTCTCTTTAGACTCATACTTTCTTCGGCGTACAGATGTGTCAAGTGTCTCCACTTCTGAGATGGAGATAGCTAGGAGCGACTCCGAGAGGGAGGAGTAGCTATTATTGTGGAGATTCTATATTGTACTTCAGTTTCATAAGTATGTAATCAATAAATGATGTATTTCATATGGACAATGTAAATTATGTTGGAGTTGTATAAATGTGGACTTTAGTTTCTTTATTGCTATATAGAATGTGGATATAATGAGGATGAGGAATAAGAATTGTTGTTTATTTTCCACTGTACTCTTGTGATATTTGTGTACATCTCATCTAATGTTAGTGATGGTCAATGTCCCATTGTGACGGCGTTCATTATACCGACGTGGATTGGTATAATCATACCGGTATAAGGAGGGTCGTTACAAAGATTAGTATCAGAGACCAAGGTTGAGATTGTACATGAATATACCATCATCTTCACATTATGCTAAGTATTTATAGAAATTGTCCACATATGTAGAAAACACTATTATGAATGTAAGATAGTTAAGAAAAGGTTAGGATTAAGTAACTTAGTTTCTAATTGAGATTAATATGTTTTACATGCTATGGCTTCTCGTGGTAGGCGTGGTGCTCCTGCTCGTGATGATGAGCAGAGGAGAGAGGACATGGGAGAGCAGCAGGCCCCAGCACCTCAGGGTCCTACGTTCTTCCTCCACCACCACTTGTAGATTATGAGGTTTCATGCAAGGCCCTGTGCAGGCTATGCAGACTTAGGCTTATACACAGGCTGCACTCCAAGCTCAGTTGGAGGCTCAGGTTAGAAATATTAGATAGAAGTAGTCTGTTTTTATTAATGTATGATTGTTGTATTGCTTATATGTTGATTATGTTGTTTGTTGTGGCAGGCTCAGGCTCCAGCTCTAGTTCCCCAGGAGCATGGCCATGGTGGTCCTTCAATCATGGAGCGATTCAAGAGGATGGCTCCACCCTCTTTTAAGGGGGAGAGTCAGCCATTGCTGGCGGAAAGCTGGATGAGGGAGATTGAGAAGATCTTCGTGCCTTAGGTGTGCTGAGGAGGACAAAGTCAGCTTGGCCACCTACATGCTGCAGTATTTGTTTAGTTAAATATGTTTGTATTCATGTTAAGTTTAGATTTGTCTAGATTGGTTCTTATGGGTGGTTTGTTGCAGGAGAGAGCCGATGTGTGGTGGGCATCTTTACTGCGTACCCGATTTGAGGACGGTGCTATCGAGGTAGCTTGGGATGAGTTCGTGAGGCTCTTTCGGGCCAAGTTTGTTTCCGAGCATATTCAAGACCAGATGGAGTAGGAGTTCCTCACTTTTACTCAGAGCTCCATGATGGTGCTTGAGTACGAGTCCAGGTTTGCGGAATAACTAAGTATGCACCTCACATAGGGGCTGATGAGCACAGGAAAGCGAAGAAGTTTGTAATGGGCCTTAAGCCGTCACTGAGGTCAAGCTCGTGGCATTTGACCATCATACCTTTGATGAGGATCTCAGCACGGCTTGCAGGCAGGAGAGTGAGATGGAGCAGTATCTAGAAGAAAAGAAGGCTTCGCAGAAGAGATCCTAACCACAATTCTAGTGGCAGGACAGAAAGAAGCGGCATATCAGTCTCCGCAGCGTCCCGTGGCGGCGAGCAGTCAGCAGTAGTTGCACCATGGTCCCCAGGCATCAGACCCAGTAAGAAGTAGTGTCCTCACCGTGGAAGGCACAAGGTGTACGAAGTGCTGGAAGCTTGCGGGGAAGTGCTTAAAGTGCGGCAACAGTAAGCATCAGATCAGGGATTGCCCCAGATTGCAGTAGGGAGTTCAGCATGGAGCGCCAGCCCCAGCAGCAGCAGCAGCAACAACGTTAGTGACTGGAAGGCCAGGAAGGCCTCGAGCCCAGCTCGAGTGTTTGCCTTAGCGCGAGAGGATGCCGACAGGGGAAGCATGTCACGGAAGGTACAGTTCATTTCATGGGTATGCATGCTCGGGTTTTATTTGATACGGGTGCCACTCACTCATTCATTCCCAGTGGTTTTCTAGGCAGTTAGCTGTAGAGTCTAGTGTAGAGGCTGAGGAGTTAGGGTCCTTTGTTAGTGCGCACACCAGTGAGAACGGTATCGACTAGGAAGTGTATTCCGTCTTTACCCATGTGCATTGAGAACTGAGTCTTAGATGGGTTCTTCTAATTGCTAAAGATGAAAGACTATGATGCTATTCTTGGTCTGGATTGGCTAGAGGAGCACTATGCTTTAGTAGATTATCATGGGAAGAAGATCACTTTTCGTATTCCTGGTGAGGATGAGTTTTCACATCCATTGCCAGGGAACTTAGCGGGAAGGTTTGTTATCTCCACCATGAAGGCGATGAAGATGGTGAACAAGGATGTGACGCTTTTCTTGCCAGCATGGTCTTAGTACAGAAGGTTGATCAGTCACCTACCCTTGAGGAGATTGATGTAGTGCAGGAGTTTCCAGACATATTTCCCGATGTTTTGTTTGGTTTTCCACCGGTTAGGGAGATAGAGTTTACCATAGAGTTTCTTCCGGGCACCTCTCCTATCTCGAAGGCTCTATATCGGATGGCACATGCGGAGTTAGTAGGGTTGAGGAAGCAATTGTAGGATTTACTGGATAAGGATTTATTTGCCCCAGTGTATCTCCTTGGGGCGCACTTGTATTATTTGTGAAGAAGAAAGACAGTTCACTTAGGTTGTGCATCGATTATAGAAAGCTCAACCAGGTGACTGTGAAGAACAAGTATCCCTTACCGCAGATTGATGATCTATTTGACCAGCTGCAGAATGCATCGATATTTTCTAAGATTGATTTGTGGTCCAGCTATCATCAGTGCGGATTAGGAGTGAGGATGTGTCCAAGACGGCCTTTAGGACTCGTTATGGACATTATGTGTTTTTGGTTATTCCTTTGGTCTGACCAACGCCCCTGCAACATTCATGGATCTCATGAATAGGGTTTTTAGACCTTATCTAGATAGTTTCGTAGTGGTGTTCATCGATGATGCGCTAGTCTATTTTCCAGATGAGGCTACACACCGTGATCTTCTGAGGGTAGTGTTTGAAGTTCTTTGAGAGCACAACCTGTATGCAAAATTCAGCAAGTGCGATTTCTGGATGCACGAGGTCCATTTCCTTGGGCATGTTATTTTCGGTGCTGGTGTAGCAGTTGATCCAGCGAAGGTTCAGGCTGTATTAGATTGGGAGATCCCCATGATCCCATCGGAGATTCAGAGTTTCCTTGATTTAGAAAGCTATTATCAGGGATTTATTGAGAGATTTGCATCTATCGCCGCACCATTGACTAAGTTAACCAGGAAGGGTGTGAAGTTTGTCTGGTCCGAGGATTGTGAGAGTAGCTTTCAACTGTTGAAGGCTAAGCTTACTTCTGCACCGGTGTTGATTTTAGCGAGTGGTGTAGAGGGTTTTGCCATTTATTTGGATGCATCTCGGATTGGTTTAGGCTGTGTGTTGATGCAACATGGTAGGGTAGTGCATATGCTTCTCGTCAATTAAAGGAGCATGAGCGTAACTATCCGACTCATGATTTGGAGCTTGCGGCAGTGATTCATGCACTAAAGATCTGGAGGCACTATCTTTATGGTGTCAGATTTTAGTGTTCACTGACCACAGGAGCTTGAGGTCTCTCTTTTCGCAAAAGGAGTTAAACCTGCGGCAGAGGAGATGGATTGAGTTCCTCAAGGACTACGACTTCGATCTTCAATATCATCCAGGGAGGGTGAATGTCGTAGTGGATGCTCTTAGCAGGAAGAGGTCTTTGCTCCAGCAGGATTGGAAGATGTTGGAGGATGCTGCTTGTGTGATGACTGAGTTAGAGCCATCGTTATGTCAGGCTTTCGTGGCTTAGTTGTCCATTCGGTCTACTGTGCTAGATGAAGTGATTGAGCAAAAGAAAGCCGACCCTATACTCCAGGATTTGGTGGGCAAGGTAGGCATTGCTCGGGATGAAGACGGTGTGATTAGGTTTCATCACCGAGTCTATGTTCACGATATTGTAGTTGTTCGTGAGCATGTTCTAGCAGAAGCTCATAGGTCGAGATTCTCTATTCATCCAGGTAACAGTAAGATGTACTAGGACTTGAATAGATCTTTTTGGTGTTCAGGCATGAAGAAGGATGTGGCGGATTTTGTATCCAGGTGTTTAGTATGCCAGCAAGTGAAGGCCGAGCGTCAGTGACCATTTGGTCTTATGCAGAAGATGGAGATCCCAATATGGAAGTGGGAGGCTATCACTATGGATTTTGTAACGGGTTTGCCCAGATCAGTGAGGGGCAATGACTCGATTTGGGTGATTGTAGATAGATTCTCTAGGACTACACATTTCTTGCCTATGAGAAGAAGCAGTCAGTGGATAGTTTGGCTAGGTTGTATGTTAGTAGCATTGTTAGGTTGCATGGTGTGCCGAAGTCGATCATTTTGGATCGAGATCCAAGATTTACTTCGAGGCTGTGGAAGGGTCTTCAGGATGCTTTAGGTTCTGAATTGAAGCTTAGTTCGGAGTTCCATCCTCACACAGATGGATAGTTTGAAAGGACTTTCCAAACGCTCGAGGATATATTGCGAGCATGTGTGTTGGATTGGAAGGGTGATTGGGAGCGTCATTTACCTTCTATGGAGTTCGCATATAACAACAGTTTTCATGCGAGTATTGGTATGGTTCCATTTGAGGTGTTGTGTTGGGCGGCCTTGTAGATCTCCTTTGTGCTGGAGGAGACTGTGATAGGCAGTTGATTGGTCCAGATTTAGTGCAGGAGAACTTCGGATAAGATCCAGCTTATCAGGCAGAGGCTTGTTGCGGCGCAAGATAGCAAAAGAGCTACGCTGACAACAGGAGGAAAGATTTAGAGTTCGAGGTGGGCGAGCATGTATTTCTAAAGATTTCGCCTACTTGAGGTGTTGTCAGATTTTGGCAGGCATAGCAAGTTGAGTCCTAATTTATTGGCCTGTATGAGATTCTCAGGCGTTTGGGCAGTGTGGCATATGAGCTAGCTTTACCTCCAGCGTTAGCTAGTGTTCATCCTGTTTTCCATGTATCTATACCCAATTCCCAGTAGAAGGCCAGAATGTGGACATTTATTTTCCCAGAATTTCTATAGTTTTCGATCTGGAAACGACTGCGTTTCCTTCAGTTCTTGATTTGGAAACCTTCATCCAACGGTAGGATTCCTACCTAAGCGCATACCCAAACCCCTTGGCTCTATAAAAACACCCCTCTTGGCCGGATTAGGTCCCTTTTGGCTCTTCTCAAAACCCTAGAACTATATGTGCGAAAATTGATCTTTGGAGGCTTGGATCTGGCACTGTGGTGAGTCTTCCGTGATCTACATCGACTGGAAGGAGCTCTGAACCTTGAGGAGGCTTCCCCGACTCCGGTGTGCAAGCTACATCGACCTAAAGACGGATCTAGGAGGATTTAGGGCATCTTCTTGGCTTGGACGAGGAGAGCTCTCTGAAATTAAATCCCAATAGACAATTTTTAAGAGGCAAGTAACCTATGTATATCGTCTCTACTCATGTCTAATAGGTCCTAGGTATTTTTACCGAATTTTCCTCATGTCCCTGGACCCCCATTCACCGTGTTTTATGCATTCTGTCTATACTTCTACAGACAGAACTTAACGACAACATTTGCTGCCGTTAAGATCCCTGGTTGGCGGCAACCTATGGTGCCGTTAACCCATGTTGGTGGCAACATCTGTGCTCCCAAGTTCTTCACGTTTGCAGAAATGTAGTTTTGATCTATACCCTGTGATTTCCAAACTTATGATTGTCTGTGCATGCGAGAGAAGTTATGTTTAGCCAGATACATTCAGTAGATCATGCCATGTTTGATGGGTTGAAATTTTGTAAATTGTATTATTTATTAGAATTTCTGTAATAGAACAATAAGCATGATCTGATCTTGATAATTCATGATAAATTGGATCCACAATGTGTTAGGTTTAATAAATTTTTTGAATCCTGAAATGACTGTCTCCAGGTATGGACACTGTTGGGTAAGACTATTATACTGTGAATTCTACCTAAGAAAATTAATGATAATTTACCTATAACCTATTTTAATTGTTAAAATAATTTACAAATCCAAAAAATCTGAAAAATTGAGCATATGATGCATTATCTATTTGGAACTTGTGATAAATTTTTGTCCTATTTTGATGACAGTAGGTATAGTTACTGATGTAGCAATGAAAATTAGCCATGTTGCGCATATTAAATTTAATCTTGTATGATGCAATGATTAACAACATAATTAGAACGGTAATATGAGTTATTTAACACTGTAAACAATAGCATCATGTTAGGTAACTGAAGCACTGTAATTGTGTAAAAATGAATGCAATTGTTAAATGGTGCATGAGAAATGTGTAAACCATGTAATTAATGTGAATTGTGAAAATTTGTGCCGTTAGTGACACTGCTACCATAGAGGGCTGTGGAACCATACCGTAGTAAAGTCTCTAAGGGAAGGTTCAATGTGTGTGATATCCTATGGGCAATTAGGATGAAATCCTAGAGGTAGACACTACCACTGGTTAGGGTGGAGAGTGCTTCTCCCGGTTCTATGCAGTTAACCAAGATCTATCACTGTGTTGCCTAGGTGATGGATATGTGTATGTGTTATGTGTGTCCTTCTAGTGGTGTTTGGACTATGTGTCACGGCAGCTAAGTGTAAAAAATGTATATGTGTAAGTGAACTTGTGAAATGTGCAATGTGTAAATGAGCATATGAATTGTCAAGTGAATGAGTTAGTATGTGAACAATTGACAATTTATGTGATTATGTTTAGTCAAAACAGCAAGTGAAATGTGAGTAGAAATGTGATAAATGCATGAGAAAATGATTAGAATTCATGCTAGATGTGCTATTTACCTCATACTTAATTCCATGTTCTAAATTGGTAGAATTTTTCCATGAGAGATAATGGTTGAATTGTAAATCATGTTATATGTTATGTGTAGAAAGCATGTGTAGGATTATTCTGTTATGTTGTTTAATGTTACAAGCATGTATCTTGTGTTCTATTGCTATAAGTCTTTCCATGTATAGTAGTTTTGATTGTATGAAGCATGCAACATGTGTTACTTCTTATCTTTAAAAGTCAGCATGTGCATATGATATGTGTAAGGGTGTTGTACATAGATTGCTTGCTGGGTCTCTTTAGACTCATACTTGCTTCGGCGTACAGGTGTGTCAGGTGTCTCTACTTCTAAGGAGATAGCTAGAGCGACTCCGAGAGGGAGGAGTAGCTATTGTTGTGGAGATTCTATATTGTACTTCATTTTCATAAGTATGTAATCAATAATGATGTATTTCATATGGACAATGTAAATTATGTTGGAGTTGTATTAATGTGGACTTTAGTTTTCTTTTATTGCTATTTAGACTGTGGATATAATGAGGATGATGGAATAAGAATTGTTGTTTATTTTTCATTGTCTTGTGTATTTTGTGTACATCTCAATCTAATGTTAGTGTTGGGTCAATGTCCCACTGTGACGGCGTTCGTTATAACGACGTAGATTGGTATAATCGTATCGGTATAAGGAGGGTCGTTATAGATCCGTTGGAGCTCTTCTAGCTGTTGCTCATCTTCTTCTTCATCTACTCTTCTTCTTCTGTGTGATAGACACTTGGTGTAGAGGGAAATCTAGATATCTGTAGGCACAGAAGATAGAGTTAGACTATAAAGGTCTTCTGACAAAAGGCCCATACCTTGCCTTACTTCCATGTTTTCTGCTGACATCCAGACATGTCAGGTACGACCCTTTTTGTCTAGTAGGAAGGAAGGAGTCCTTATTTTCTCCTGACAACATCTCACCTACCTTGAAGGATAGACAACAAAAAGATCTTCAGTCAGATAGAGAAATAATAAGATAATATGTGAAGTACATATGATTTTTTTTTAGTTGCCGCCACAAACATTTTGAAATGTTTGAAATATAAAGGCAATTGATGTTTAAGTATAGAAACTTCGACTGTAAAGAAGTTGGAGTATGTATCACACTTCAACTTTTCAGGAGTCGGAGTTGGTCAACCTCAACTCTTCAGAAGTCGAAGTTGGAGTATGTATCACACTTCAACTTTCCAAGAGTCGGAGTTGGTCAACTTCAACTCTTCAAGAGTCGGAGTTGAACCACTTTGACTTTCAAAGAGTCGGAGTTGAACCACTTCGAATTTTCAAGAGTCAGAGTTGAACCACTTCGACTTTTCAGGAGTCGGAGTTGGAATTCGTTTGTTCAACAGTCGATATCATACTTGAATTTTCCAAGAGTCAAGATATATATATATATAAAATATACTAGTTGTGGACTTAGAAAAATTTGAGCAAACAGAAGAACATATGTGCTATCCAATATAATGTTTATAAAATACATTCTTCTATGATACTATATAGTGCATTTGAAGATTATATATGCAAATGGTTATGCTCACATTAATTAAGCAATTGTATTAACCAAAACATAAGATATGATATAATTAAACTTTTGTGTGATTGTAAGACCCCAAAAAACTTTATTTGTTAGAAAACATGAATAATATGTTTATTAGACCTGATTATTATTATGAGATTGAAGTAATTAATATCTAGGATTAATTAGTGTTAACAAACGTTACCCTAGTGTCGTACATAGAGGTGCGTGCTCCGACAGGGCGACATCGGAATTCTGTAACGAAATTGAAATCCAAAAACATCATAATTTCTAGAAAACTACGTGATATCAGAAATGTAAATATTCGGATTTGTTGACGTGTGGATTACTAGATTAAGCTGACGCAACTATTTTCTGGGTGATTTTTCATCCTTTGAAAAATAAATTTTAAAAATTAAACTAAATCACCATAATTTGTAAAACCATTACATTAGCCTATAGATAAAATTTCAACCACATGGACATCATTTGAATATATTTACATGAGGGTTATTGGGCCAGCTAAATTATGGGCTATTTACGGTGGTCATTTTATGGGAATTTTAGTTTGTATACGTGTGAGGAGCTGGGGCAGCCACCTCACTTAAGTGGGGGATTAACCCATTAACCCCTTATGAGTTAAGCTATGAGATGTGTATGCTCAACCTGTCAACAATAAAAACTAAATGGTTTTTACTGTTACACCTGCACATGGGAGTTGTCACTGTGCATGGTAAGGTGGTTGGGCTATAAAAACCTTCCCTCACCCTTCGTACGCACCCTTTTCCATTCTTGTTTTTGCTGCCTCTTCTGCTATCGTGGCCTGGGGGAGATTGCTGCTTTTGGAGCTGCTCCTTTGCTTAGAAGAAGTTTCAGCTGCTCTCCTGTTTCCTATTGCTTCCACTTGCTTGGGCTGGAGGTGCTTGTAGACACGCCAAATCGGCATCACATCGAGTAAATTTCATTTATACCATGATGCCTCAAAGTGGCTCTTCTCAATTAACCTCTTGAATGATTTTCCTATTTTTCTAGGATTTTTAGGATTTTTTTAAGGGTCTATTGATTCGCAGACAAAACAGCGGATGCCCTTTTCAAGTGTTGATCCGCGTCCGGAATAACAGACGTGAATCAGACTTGTTTTTGTCACATGGTCTATTTATAATGCGCGTCCTCTCGCCCCGCCACGATTCAAAGTCAAACTTTGGAACTCCGCACTGGCAGCTGAATTTAAGAGGTGCCACGTCAACAATCATGATGTTTGTTGGAATCGCGTCTGTGTCAGACGCCACGTTTTTAAAGAAGTCAAATCAAAATCAAACTTCGTCAGAGATGTGTTTTCGTAAGGAAGTGCGGCGCGCCTGGAAGACGCGATTTACAACATAGCTGTAAGCTATGATCATCATGTAAATGTCCAATCGGGCGAAAATCAAGATCTTCTGAATCGCAACGTGTCAGGCGAACGCGTTTCATGCTTAATAGGCGTCCGCTGTAAATGACGCGATTTTCGCTATAAATACAGACCCGAGGGGTAGTCAAACACCAATCCAAGAGAGGCGAAGCCCTGACGGACCGTCACCTCGCCAGCATCCATTCTCAACTACGACGAAGCCCTGCCAGTCCTGAATGTTGCCCAGCTAGCAAGCCCAGAGGGGGGTGAATGGGAATCTTAAAATTGAGTACCTAACCCTGTTCACAAAAATGTTTACACGAAACACACTTCGATGACTGTTAGTGTTATAAATGGAGTATAGCAAACACAAGGCAATCAAACACATGACACAAGGAATTTATCCTGGTACAGACCTCCTCTCCACAGGAGTCCTACGTCCAGTCCCTGAGCAACAACTCAAGATTTCACTACCCAAGGGTACAGTCCCCCTCAAGGACACTTACACACCTAGCCATAGCTGGTCTTCTCTTCACAACCTGAAGAAGAATTACAACACCCTGGATCCCACCAGGTCTTCCTTTTATATGAAGGGAAACAAACACTCTGGAACCCACCAGGTCTTCCTTCAACACGAAGGGAAACAACACAGGAATGTATTCAGAGATGATACGCCCCTAGACCAAGCTTAAAGACCAACACTCGATCTAAAGCAATGACTGAGAGAGAAAGTTCTACAATGAGGAACACTCTCAGTATACAGAAGGTCTCAAGACTAATACAATGAATGCAAGAGCTAAGAACTAAGAGCTGGACAAGCAAAGTAGTGAAGCTTCGCTCTTTCAGATGCTCGCAGAAAGCTTTTAAAAGATTGACGTAAGTGTTGTTGTTTCTGGAGCTTCAGTCTTCTATATATGTCTTTCATTTGAAAATTGAACGTTGAAGTGTCCATTATCTCTAAGCTTTTGTTTATGTTAGACTGCATGTCACTGTAGTGCTTCTTGTTCAACAGTCTTTAGCTTTCCATGCACGCAACAAGAGAGAGGATCTTCTTTGATGTCTGTTATCTTCCATATTGTCCAACGTTGTATTGAGTGCGCTGTCAGAGACCTGCATGCATTAAATGCTAAGACAATAGTAGCTAGGCTGTCTCTTGTTGTCAGTCACCGTTAGAATGATTTTATATCAAAATAGAAGTTCCATTCTGTTCTTCTAAAAAGATATTTATAGTATAAGCATGGAAATAGAAGATATCGTTTGCATGCAGTGTAGTGATATGATCAGTCATAATAAATGCATGGATGTGAGATAAAGGCGATGGAAGACTTTGACTTTTCAAACTATCTGAGAATAGGTTTAAATATCAAGTCGTTATACACCATGAAATCGATATGATTATGACTTATGAAATTGATGTAAAGATGATCGTTGTTCAAGTGAATCATTATATATTCATAAACAAATCGATGTACACACAAATCGTTATGCATTAATAACTGAATCATTGTAGAGACAAATCGTTATGATACTATCAACAATCGTTACAAGCAAATCATTGTTTCACTTATCGAGACGATATAGTGAACAAATCGTTGTTTAATGTATCGAATCGTTATTGCGACCAAGTCGTTGCGTAACTTAATGAATCGTTACAATGACTGAGTCGTTGTGTAGCTTATCGAATCGTTATGAAACTTACGAGTCGTTGTGAAACTGAAATCGTTGTGAGAGCAAATCGTTGTTCTCACTTATCAAATCGATGCGACGGCCAATCGTTATGAACCAAGTCGTTGTGAGAGCAAATCGTTGTTCTCACTTATCAAATCGATGCGACGGCCAAATCGTTATGAACCAAGCCGTTGTGATCTCTTAGCGATTCGTTATGAGAGGCAAATCGTTGCGATCTCTTAGCGAATCGTTATGAGATGCAAATCGTTGCTTTCTTACCGAGTCGTTGTGAGATCGATGCGATCACTTAGCGAATCGTTATAGAAGGAAATCGTTATGCTTTCTTAGCGAATCATTGTGAGAGAGGAGGAAGTCATTACAGCATACAGAAAATTGATGTGTACTTAGAGAAATTTCATGCTTTGAACTTACATTGCTACAGAGTAAATAATACTTACCCATTTAGCTTGTTATTCCTTGTTTCATTTCCTGTACTCAAATCTCATAGAAAATATGTTAGATTAACTTTATTATAGTTTTGTTAATCACCAAAATAAATATGTAATTAATTAAATTACATGGGATAAACGGATCATCACGGAAGAGCGTGTTCCGAAGTCGAAGCGTCATCCTCGCGTCTTCTTCCTCACGACTCGAAGATCCCCCCTTTTGACGAGCGTTGGAGCATGGCGGGAGGAGCTTCCTCGGCGTCCCTCCGCCTTTTCATTCGTCGTCATTCCGGGCTACATCGCCGTCTTCCCGTCCCTTTTCCTTTCCTCTTTAGTGCATTACATGCATCACCTCCTCTCACACACACGACATCTCTCCCTCACCCACTTCTTTAGGTGTTTAACACCACCTCCACGAGCTGTGTTAATCTCTATTTGGATGTCTTTACATTTCACTTCATTTATATTTTTACTACACCTCATAGCCTAATTTTCTTTTAACTTTTTCTTGTTGTCTATTTTTTGCAAGGTAACCGGAGCTAAATCTCCTTCGCTGGCCGGCCGATGGAAGGAGGAGGAGGACCTACGCGACAATTCCCGCTCTTTTCTCGGTGAAGGTAGTACTCCCATTCTTCCATTTCACTCGCTTCCATTCGGCACCCTCGTGTGCCTGGCGATCGCAATACACCACCCTCGTGCACGCACGCACCCTCCATTCCATTTTCATCCATTTTAGCATCCCCCTTTTAAAAAAATTTTCTTCCTATTTTTTTAAATCAAATCTTTCCATTGTGGGACTGTGTTTTCGACAAAAGGTAGGAAAAAACATCGTCCACAACTTGGCGATCGCGATGGGACTTCTCTTGTTTTAGCTCGGTTACCTCCTTTTGGCACCCACGCGTGCCCCTCCTTCGGCACCCACGTGTGCCTCTCCTCCATACCCCACCCGATACACCCCTCCCTTCGCACCCCATGCGGCGCTATTTGAGAGTCCCGTCGCCTTTACCAATTTCTATTTGTGTTGTTTCTTCTTTTTCTCCGCACTTCTTACATGGAAATTTGATTTAAAAGAAGAAAAGAAATAAAAAAATCACCATCCTGTCCCCCTCCCCATTACCTACCTTCACTTGAAAAGAGCATTTTAATTTGGTCTTTACTTCCTCTCATTTGAATCATCTCATATCATGCTTCATGCTTTACTGCTTTTGTTTTAGTTCTCAGTTGCTTCTTTGATTCACGTCCAGTGCAGAGGATGCTTTTTTCTATTCTTGTTTTGCACGGCGGCTAGGTCGGACTCGATTTGTGACAGAGTCCGGAGGGAGTTGCCTTGGCTCTTACAGCTTCCAGGAGCTGTCAGATCCGCGGCCAACTGAACATACACGATTTACTGAACCGCGCCCACTGTACTAGACGCGATTCAGTCTGCCATAGAGTGTCAGGTTTTTCTGCCATCTATTGCATCTTTTGCATTGTAGGGCTTTTTTGGCCGAGGGACCTTCTTCCCTCCTTTCCTAGGATCCACACACCTTCTCGGTGAGGGCTATCTCCCCATTGGGGATTCCGTCTCATCGGGCTAGAGAATCCTCATCAAGACCTCCGTAAGTCTCCGTACCCCGTGAACTCCCTCACGGTGGACCGAGCCGATTGTACCACTCCGGTGACCCAAGTTAGAATACCCATTTCACGAGAGGAAGTTGATTAGAAAAGCCCGAAGTTGTCATCTCACCAATATTTAGGCCCATGCTTATTTTGGAGGGACACATTACAATTAAAATCCACCTTGAATCATATCAAATATTTAAGTAGACGTAATCATTTCCAAGTCTGTGATTTAAAAGTTGCTAACTTCTTCCCTCAAACGTGTTTGAGTAGTTTTTTGTTAGTTGCCTGTTAAGTTACATTGTGTGTTTTTAGTATTTTCATGCAGCTTCGTTCAGGCTGATCTCTCTCGATGGCCGACTGTGAGATATGGGTTATGATAATGTGCATGATGAGGTGTATGACTCCAACCAGCAACTTCCCAAATCCACAACCGACCCCACATTGATCCATCCAATCCACATGTCAATGTGATGGATGTTCAATTCCCTCAACTCCCTCAAGTCTCCCCGAGGCGTGATCCTACAAATCCCTCCACCTCGGTTGATCTGTCCCAATTAGTGGACATCCTCCAAAGCCTCCAAGCCCCTCAGCTTCAGGAGGTCCAGGCTGCTCTTAAAGGGAAATCCATCCCCAATCCTAGTCCATCTCCCCACCCGAACATGGGTATCCAAATCGAGTCCGCTCATGACCCGGCGGGACGAGTCTCTCCTGCCCCCTCGCGGGCCCATTCTATTATTCATTATCGCCACCATAGTCCTGATGGGAGGCACCCTTATGTCCGGCCAAGCCCCAACGTGGCAGGGCTCGTTTATCAACCCCGGGTTCCGATCCGCATTCCTGCGCATGCTGGTGCTCCTCCCCATTATCCCTCCTAGGTGAATGTTCCTCGGCACCTTCCTTCTGGGGCACCTTACCAACCACCCTCCCAACCAGCTCACCCAAGCCCTCTTGGCAATGGTGAGCCGTTATAGCAAGATTTGAAAGGGTGTCCGCGCCCAAAGACTCCGTCGAGTTGGCTCTCCCTTCGATGCCATCTTCCATCTCCCTCCTTCTGAGATTCCAATCTACCGCCGTTACAACGACACCGAAATCCCTTCGTGCACATTAAAAAGTTCATGTATGAAACCTCCTTCTGGCAAGATGACAACCATGCCCTTGCCTTCCTCTTTCGCCGATCCTTGGACGGGCACACCCAGGACTGGTTCTATTCGTTGGAGCCCATAGATGCTGAGAATTTTGAGGCAATTCAGAGGAAATTCTTACAAAGGTATAGAGATAGAGTTGGCCCTGTGTTATCCATCACCGATCTGATGGCTGAAAAAATGAAAGCTGATGAAGACTTCATGCACTATGCTGATCGTTGGAGGGCTATGGCAGAAAGGCTAAGGGATCCCCGGTCTGAGATGGAACAAGTAAAAATGATCACGGTAAATGCTGCACCACAATTTAGGCATATTCTGGCCATGAACAAGCTGACGACTATGGAAGAACTATATGAGAGAGCCCAGTACATTCAGACCCAACTAAAGGACTCTCCCATCATGGCCATGTTTGATCCTAAAGCCTGGACATTCAAGAAAACCGGTGGTGCCCCTGCTGGTGGTCTCATGACCGAGGGGGTTATACACAATGAGCAAGTGAGCGTAATGGGCAACCCAGTCCTTCCACCTACCACCCCAATACCAACACCAGAGCCCCACAACCCCAATAGCCAGCTCCTAGGCCAAACAACCCGCCAATGTTTGGAGTGCCACCTCAGCCACCCCATCAGCCCTAGCAGTCCTCACACTATCAGCAGCCCCAGCAGCTCCAGTACCAACAACCTCCACCGTATCACCAACAACCTCAACAGCCGCAATACCGTAAGCCTCCTCCATAGCCTCAATACCGGCAACCCGCTCCTCCCCAATACCAACCCCAGTAGCCTCCCCCTGCACCTCCCCAGTACAATGAGGTCCCTCCTCCCGGCATTATGAAGCTCAGCAACCCAGACGTCCTCCCGACCCAAGGAGAATCCACTATCCTCCATTGCCAGAAACCCTCCCCGATATCTTTAACGTCCTCATGGCTGCCTGTGTGCTCACCTTGCCAAGGGAAAGGCTACAATGGCCTCCCGTTGTCGATACCTCTCGGTACTGTGAATTCCACCGGGGACCAGGCCATACTCTGGAAGCATGCTTCCACTTCAAGGACTACATCTACAACCTAAATGACAGTGGAGGCATAGATTGGGTAGAAATGAAGAAATATATTGTTGAGATGAATGCAAGGAGGACAGCCAGGCAGGAATAGCAGTCACAATAGCAGCAGCAGCAGCAGCAGCAGCAACTCCAACCCCAGTAGCAGCCCAACATGGGCATTGTTCAGAACGCACTCTTGGAGCATCAGCTCCAAATCAACAAGTTAATGCCTTCATGGCGTCTCCCCAACACGAAACATACGGCCAGCCGACGGAAGCAGCCTCTACATCCACCTCCTCCTCCCGATCCTCCTTTGTCCTACCTCCCTTCATTCGTATGCCTACCCCCGACAACCCACTACCCTCCTTTTTACGCATTCCTACCCATCACTTCATTCCATCTAGTCAACCCCAACCCGCCATTTATCCGCCAATCCCCCATCACCACGGCACCTCCACCCACCAACATATAAGCCCCCTTACTGCACAACCCTTCCACCATACCCCCACAACCAAATCGTCCATCCCCTATACCGCAACCATCACCATCTAACCCGCCCTTCCTCTGCACACCATCAACCATACCCTTCATTAACCCTAATCATCAAGCCCCTTTCCTCCGTACCACCATGCACCCCAGAGTGCAGCAGGCCCCTAACTGCCGCACCAAATATTTACCAACCAACCTCCTGCCTCACAACCACCTTCTGTTTCGTCGGCCCCGACAACATCATTGGAGAAAGCTCAGAGGCAACCATGGTGCTCCGGAGTGGGCCCATGTTTACATGGTATCCCCCAGCAGCAGGAATAGATATCAGCACCCCAGAAGAAGAAGAAGCCTAGCCAGAGGAGTCCATCCTAGGGACTCAATATGACTTGTTAAAACATTTGGATAAAACTTCGGCTAGAATATCCATTTTGGAGTTGATCAAGAGATCATGGTTCACCAGGAGGCTCTTATGCAGTATTTGCAAAAGGTGATGGTCAACGAGGACCTGCCAGTGAATCCGATAAGTGCTATTTTGACCCCCACAAGCTTGCACCTGGCCATTACATTCCATAAAGATGAGCTAGCATCGGTCGATTCTCGTCGGTATGCCCTATGCCTCACGGTCAACATCAACGATATTCACGTGACTCGATGCTTAGTGGACTCCGGAGCATCCATCAATGTTGTGCCCTCAGACACATTAGAACTTTGTGGGGTACCAGTACAGTCAATCCGACCCTCTGCCATTACTGTCACGGCCTACTACAACACCAGTAGGCCGCCAAAAGGGGTCATCACTCTGAGAATCAGGCTTGGGTCCGTCCGTTACTGAGATGGACTTCCACATCCTAGATATAGATCCAAGCTTCTGCATGATCCTAAGCAGGCCATTTATCCAGGCCCTTGGCACAGTTATCTCTACCATCCACCAATGCCTTAAGT
Organism: Colocasia esculenta; assembly: GCA_014218235.1. Lineage (NCBI taxonomy): Eukaryota > Viridiplantae > Streptophyta > Magnoliopsida > Alismatales > Araceae > Colocasia > Colocasia esculenta. The sequence goes on from CM024761.1 coordinate 17,522,031, forward strand.
TCCCGTACAAGGGATGGATCATCAAGGTGGCCAGTAAACCTGCAATCATGGAAGTGGACGCTATGATAGTCAATTCAGTCCCTTCCATCTAGCCCAGTAGTCAACCATTGATGTCATACTGGGCACACCAAGCATGTATCCAGGCCCGAGTGGTCCATCTGTTAATGCTGCTAGGAGAAGCAAAATTATCATGGAGAAAGGCTGGCATATTATGAGGCAGATGGGATACCATCCAGGAAAAGGACTGGGGCACAGCTGTAAGGCAGAACTGAGGCTGTAAAAGATTGCAAGATGAGACCCAGGGCAGGGCTGGGTTACAAATCGGGCAGAACCAGACAACAACCGGGGCGACCTCTCACGTGGACATTATACGAACATTTCAAGAGAGGACTGCTACAACCAAAGGATAATAGACGTCTTCCGTAACCACTGAATCTACCAGTCATTCACCCTGGCTGTATATCAAGCTACGAATAGTTACAGGCCTTCTAAGCACATCAAGAGGGTTGAGTCCGAGTCAGAATGGAGCAAGTGGTTCGACATGAGCGATGTCGCCGCATCCCTAGACCAACTCTTCGCACTTGATGAAGCTAAACAACAAGCAGTTGAAGCAGAACAAGCAAGCAAGCCGAAGAAGCAACCCCAACAACCACAAGGCACAGGCGGACCCCTCCTCTCCGGGCATCACGCCAGTTTTAAATTCCATTCCGGGCATCGCGCCCATTTCAACTCCAACTCTGGGCACTGCGCCCGTTTTAAGTTCCGTTTCGGGCATCGCGCCTGTTTCAATTCCTACTCCGGCATCGCGCCCACTTTAGTTTTTGTTCAGGCACAGCGCCCCCTCTAATTTCCTCCCCTGACATCGCGCCCGCTCTCCCACTCTCTCCAGACAATGCATCTGCATATTCCTCCTCTCCAGGCATCGTGCCTACGTCTCCCTCCTCTTCCTCAGGTAACGCCCCCGCTTCTCCTCTAAACAACACACTTGCTTCCTTGGGCAACGCACCCGCCTTCTTCTTTTCTCCAAGCGTCACACCTTCCCATCTGCGAGCTACTGCATGGCCTCCTTTTCTTTCCCTAAGCATTCCTCGGGAACTGACGCCCTACTTGGCAATTTCCTTGCACTCCCCCAAGAAGGCACTTGCCTCCCCTCTCCCTCACTATGATTCCTCTTCTCCCGAGCTGGTGCTTTCTTCCCACTTTCCTTCTGGCAATCTCACCTCGTCCCCTCCCTCTGTGTGTGCTAAACACTGAGGGGGCCTCAAGCGTGATAGCCTCTCAATGGCTGATTCCATCATCTCCTTCGAGGAAACTTCTTTCCTCACCCCCGAGTGTGCCCCAATTGACGGGCCACTCCTCTTCGGTCCTCTGACCGATCTCTCGCCCCCTTCCATGTAGGGGGCGCTTACTGCTTTCAATAATCCTCCCCCTACGCAAGGGAATGTTTTTATCGCTTTCAATAATCCTCCCCCCGTAGAAGAATGTTTCTATTGCTTTCAACAATCCTCCCCCCATGCAGGGGAATGTTACTGCTTTCTCCTTCATCGTCCCCTCGAGGGATCCTTCCTTTACTGCTTTCCATAATTCCCCATGCGGGACTCTGCCTTTACCACTTTCTCTCCTGTAAATCCTTCTCTATTTTCCCCCGTGCTGGGAAGTCCTTCTACTACTCTCAGTAATTCCCCCGCGTGGGATTCTGCTCTTACTATTCTCTTGCTGTAAATTCTTCTCCATCTCCCCCCTCGTGGGACTCCTTTACTACTTTAAATCCTTCTTCCCCCTCGTAGATTCATCATTTACTTCTTTTCCTTTTCCTTCACTTCTTGTTGTCGATTCCAATAGTTGTAGTTCGAGTCTAGGCCGAGGTGTTAGCAAACTAGGGGTAGTAACAGAGAAGAAGTCCAAGGGTAGGAGGGTTCCACACCGCTTCCGAGCAGATCTAGCCCGTAGGTGCAAGGCGTGCTTAGCAGTTCTAGAATTTGTAGAGGAGCCCTTGCAGTTGCCGGATCTAGAATATGAGCAGTCGGTGTGCTTCATTGATGATGGGTTCGGAGTCTATGTGATCATGGATGACGACGACCCCATTGAGGAAGGTGATGAAGAATTCGAGATGAGGCTGACGCATTCACAAGTGGATTGAAGAGATTTGACGAACCGTCAGCTGCCGTAGAGGAAATCACCAGGAGGAGTTAATTTGGGAACCGAAGAAGATCCTAAGACCATCTTCATAAGCAGTAATTTGTCACCAGCTGAAGAGGAGGCAATTATCGAGGTTCTCAAGAAATACAAGGACACGTTCGTATGGAGTCACGATGATATGCCAGGCTTGGACTCCGCGCTAGTTGAACATCATCTTACCCTTAAGCCGGGGTCCATCGCCATTAAGCAGCGGTTGAGGCGCTTCCACCCCCAAATGGCTTTGAAAATGAAAGATGAGGTCGATAAGTTCTACAAAGCCAGATTTATTAGAGTCATCCTTTATCCGAATTGGGTGACAAACATCATCCCAGTAATGAAGAAGGATGGAAGAGTCAGAATCTATATCGATTTCTGGGACCTCAACCGTGTGTGTCCTAAGGATGATTTCCCGCTGCCTCACCTAGATGTGCTCATAGACAATACGACCGGGTATGAAACCCTCTCCTTCAAGGACGGCTTCTCAGGGTACAATCAGATAAAGTTGGCTGACGAAGACTAGAAAAGACCTCGTTCACTACACCTTGGGGAACTTATTGTTACATGGTCATGCCATTTGGACTCAAGAATTCTGGAGCTACTTACCAAAGCTATGATGGCTATCTTCCATGACATGATCCACATTTTCATTGAGGTATATGCGGACGACCTGGTGGTGAAATCTAAGACATTGGCTGAGCATCCCGGGGTTCTATCTAAAGTCTTGCAAAGGTCCGGGAATATCAATGAAGATGAACCCCAAGAAGTGTGTATTTGGTGTATCATCGGGTAAGCTTCTAGTTTTATCATGAGCAAGAGGGGTATAGAAATTGATCCCAACAAGAGAAGGCAATAAGAAATGCCCCCTCCAGGAATTTGAAGGAAGTTCGAGGATTGATCGGGAGGTTGCAGTTTATTCACCGGTTTGTCTCCCATACTCGCAGAGGTGTAGACCCTTCTACGACCTTACCAAGCCGGGAGTCGAATTCTGTTGGGATGAGAAGTGTCAGGCGGCTTTTGATGGACTTAAGGATTATTTAGCTAATCCCCCTGTCCTAAGGCCACCGACTCCAGGAAAACCTCTCATTCTCTATGTTCTGTCCTGGAAGACTCGGTAGGAGCTGTCCTAGCACAAATAGATGAAAGAGGCAAGGAAAGGGCAGCATACTACCTGTCTAAGCTTCTCAACCCCTGCGAGCAAAGGTACACTGCGATGGAGAATATGTGCCACGCTTGTATGGATAGTGCAGAAATTGAAGCACTACTTTCTTGCTCATGAGGTCCATCTTATCGCCCGAATGAATCCTATCAAGTTCCTCCTTGAAAATCTGTTCTAACTGATAGGCTAGCACGTTGGCAGAGCTTTCTCTCCCAGTTCGAAATCACCTACATTCAACAGAATCAATCAAAGGCTATGCCATAGCAGAACATCTCGCTCATCACCCTATTCCTCAATTCGATCCTATCCGTTCAGAGCTCCCAGATGAGGAATTGATGTCCCTTAGCCAATCTGATCCTATATGGACATTATATTTTGATGGAGCTTTGAACTCTCATGGAAAGGGTATCAGGATTGCTCTACTCTCACCGGAGGGTGTCACCATTCCCCAAGCCTACAGATTAGAGTTTATTGCCACCAACAACATCACCGAATATGAAGCTTTGTTGGCTGGTTGGAACTCGCTCATTTCTATGGTGTCACCCATCTGCGATTGTAGGTGATAGTCAACTAGTCTTGCGCCAAGTGCTCACCAAATACATCACTCGTGATCCAAAGCTCAAGCCATACCAAGAACTTGCTTCAGCCTCTGCCAAGCTATTCTCCAAGCTAATCTTGTCCATGTTCCTCGTCATCAGAATCTTCTAGCCGACGCCCTTGCCACCGTCGCCTCAACTCTCAATATGTGCTATCTCGGGATTTTGACAGCATTCAAGTTGCACGCCGCAATATCCCTACTGTTCAGGACCCGGTCTTTCTCCATATTAAGGAAGAGATGTTGAAGAAGTTGGAAAGGTAGGACAAACTGAGGTTATGTTTTTAGAGCTGGAAGAAGAATTGGAAGATGAGGAGAAACTATGGTATTATGAGATAGCAAGGTATTGTAGAAATCAGTCATACCCTTAGGAAGCCACAGCTGATGAGAAGAGAGCAATAAGGCGACTAGCCCAGAAGTATACTTCGGTTGGAAATACTCTCTATAGAAGGGATTCTTCGGAGTTTTTCTTAGGTGCCTAGATGAGGATGATTTCGAAGGTTGTTGAAGAGGCCCATTCGGGTGTTTGTGGTGGCCATGTGAATAGCCAGATGCTTTCTAAGATGATCCTTAGGCAAGGTTTCTATTGGCCTACTCTAGAGAAGGACTGTTCTATCTTTGTCCGTCAATGTGTCAAGTGCCAACTGCACACTGACAAAATCCATTCTCCATCCTCTACACTCCACCCAATATCCTCCCTATGGCCTTTCGCTATGTGGGCTTTCGATATCATTGGTCCCCTTGGTGATCCCAACTCCTAGAGCAATGTCAAGTCATGCATTCTCACAGCAACGGAGTACTTCACCAAGTGGGCGGAAGCCGAAGCATATGCGGAAATCAAGGAAACAACCGTTTGCAGTTTTATCATGAAGAATATCATCACTAGATTTGGCATCCCAGCACTATCATCACCGACAACGGGCCCCAATTCATCTCTTAAGAACTACCTGACCTCTGCAACAGGTATAAAATTGCATTGCATCATTCATCTCCATACTATCTGCAAGGCATGGCCAAGCAGAGGCCACCAATAAAACCCCAATTAAAATTATTAAGAAAACCTGTGAGGCTAACAGATTCTCGGATTGGCCAGAGAAGCTTGTAGAAGCTCTATGGGTCTACCGCACTTCAATCCGTACTCCCACGGGCAGACACCGTTCGCCCTCACCTACGGAATGGAGGCAGTAGTACCATACGAACTTCTCGTCCCCTCGTTAGGATCCAGCTTGACAAAGACTTGTCAACCGATGAGCAGCGTGAATCACTCCTAGTACAACTGAAACTCCTAGACGAAAGGCATTTGGTCGCCGCAGAACATACAAGGGTGTACCAAAATAGACTCATACGTGTTGGGTTGAGTGTGTTTTGGAATTTCCTAAAGTTGCATTTTAATGATGACCAATGAACATCACTCATACTTTGATTTTGATGATGACATATCATTATTTTAATGATGACATATTATGATTTTATGATGAGATATTATGATTTTAATGATGACATGTTTGATTTTTAATGATGACATGTTGTGATTTTAAGATGACATGTTGTGATTTTATGATAACATATTGTGATTTTAATGATGACATATTGTGATTTTGATGATGATATGTTGAACATGTTATACATTTTATACATATCACAATAATGCTTAGACAACATGTTTTTGATGTTTAATATCTCATATTTTAATGATAATCTTGTATTAATTATTTACACTTTATATTTTCAGATTCACACATTTTTGTCTTGGTAGTGTCGACACTAGATCAAGTTAGGTCGACACTAGACCCAGTTTCCAGCAGATCAGTTTGCCTGACTGGGACATTAGGTCGACACTAGATCAAGTCAGGTTGACACACTCCGGTTGAAACTCAAAAACGTAAATTTCTCTGAACACGTGGCTGCTTGGGATTTAGGGGATTTGACCTAGGGTTCCGTGCCCATGCACCCCAAGGCACTTTATGGACATATGGGGCTATAAATACCCATGCTCCTTGAACCCCAAAGGCAAGAGAGCCCATAAACTTCCAGAAGAAGCCTTTTGGAGGCCAAAGGGGGTTTTCCAGATCTGTCTCCATCTCCAGAAGCTGCAAGCCATCCTTTCAAGAGGAAGGACGTGGGAATCAAGGGGAATCCCTGGAGAGAAGGTTGCTGTGCTAGGCAAGGGAGCAGATCAAACTGAAGAGGCGCAGGAGAAGAAGGATTTCTGGCATTTCAGATGCCATCAAAGCAGAGCATCACCAATTGAGGAGAATCTCCATCGATTTCCATCAAGGCTCCTCAATTGAAGCGTCTGCAAGGCCTCTTCATCGAAGAACACTCTTTCTACATCTATTTGTCTTATTTCTGAGTTTGTTCTTCCTTATTTCGTCAATGAGATTTGTGCATGAAGTTTGCACAAATTTCTGTGTACGAAACTGTCTTGAATCAGATCATTGCTAGAGGATCGATCTCTTCTGTGTTTGATCTAGCTATTGTACTGTGAGTCGTCGAGCTCTGGTTTGTGAGTCGTCGCACTCACGTGTGGTTTGAGCTGTCGTGCTCAATTGGAGTTGTCATGCTCCAGTTGTTGTTTGAGCCATCAGGCTCAGTTTGTGAGTGTTGAACTCAAGGTTGTGTGTTGAGCCGTCATGCTCAAGGGTGTTTGGAGTCATCGTGCTCCGGTGTGAGTTGTACTCATGGTTTTGAGTAGTGTGGCCTCACTGTGTGAGGGGTGGACGTAGGAGTCACTGGAAGTGATTTCCGAACCACCTAAAAATCCTCTGTGCAATGGGTTGAATTGTGGTTTGACTTTGTATTTCGCTAGATGCATGCATAGGGATTTCGTTCACACTACTAATCGATTTTCTCATACACACTAATCACTCTTTAGATCAGTAGATTGTTTGGGAGAATTGATCTCGATTCGAAGTAATTTTTAATTGCTTAAGCTTCTCGTTAATTGGTGTTAGATCTATTCAACCCCCCCCTTCTAGATCTGATCCATCCACCCATCCGATCCTAACAATTGGTATCAGAGCGGGTTAATATTGTTACTAATCTGATTTGATTGCTTCTGTTTGATCTCTGTGTTAATTGCTTGAACTGTTTGCTGATCTTTCACTGTCTCTGTGTGCTTAATCGCTCTGATTCCTACCTTTGGTATTAGAGCAGGTTAACCACTCTAATTAGATCTAATTCCTTGCTACATTAATTATCTGTGATTAGATCTAATAGTCTTTTGAGTTTTGGTATAATGGTAAATCTCTTAATCTGCATGAATTTCCTGTTACAATTTCAGAGAAATCGCCAATCTCACTTTCATCAAGTATTTTAGAGAAAGCACAAAGAAAAGGAGCAAAAGAATTCACAAGCACTTAATGGCAAAGAAGAGTTTCAATGAATTCAGAAAATCAACAATTCAAAAGACTTTGGCTCTAACAGCACATTCCATGAGCTCAGAGCATTCTGCATCCTCTTCAGAACATAAGAATTCAAATGGGTCTACAAGGTCAGGTAAATCAATTCCAGATCCATTATGTATTCTAATTCTGATTCGATGCAGATGAAAGCATGTCTTATGTTGAATTGATTGAATTCTGTGAGAAGATACAAAATCTTAATGCAAAGTTGAACACTAAGAATAAAGATTTGAAAAAGACTTTAAAACATTGTCATAAAGAAATTGAAAATTTGACAAAAACACTTGAATTGCTCCAGAACAATGATAAAGATTTTTCAGAAGAAAAATGAGAATTTGAAAAATGAAGTTGAAAAATAAATTATGAGAAAGAGAATTTGGAAGATAAGTCCAAATCTGTAAAAATAAACTAAATGGATTGAAAGAAAACCATGACCTATTAAAATCAAAAGTTATTGATCAGGAAAATGAAAATGGAAAATTGATTGATCTCAATGAAAACTTCAAATTTGATAATGATCAATTAAACAAACAGATTTCTAACATGGCTCATGATCATCAAATAAATAAAAGATCCAAACAACTTGTTGAAGAAAATCATCATCTAAAAAGGAAGATTGAATGCTTGTTGCATGACAAACCATTGAACAATGATTGTAGCAATTTAAGTAATAAAACTTCTGATTTGGAAAAACAAATTGCTCAATTGAAAATGAAAAGAACAAGATGAAAAATGGTTTAGATGTCATGCTAAATAAACTTCAAAATTCAAAAAAGAAGTTGTTGCATTAAAAGCTGAAAAACAGAAGCTTCAACATGAATTGAAGAACACTACAAACACAAGTATTACTTCTGTGAAAACTAAGAAAAATGAAAAGAAAACCACAATAACATTTGTTAAAGCTGCTGTAAATAGGAACTCTGCTAATTCTAATGAAAAACTAGTGAAAGTTCTTGTTCAGAAACAGATGGAGAAAAAGAAAAATGCTACTGTCAAGAAGATTCATCTACTTCTCCACCAGTTCAAAAAGCTCCAAGACAAGTTCCAAATTCACATCATGCCAAGAGCCACCAAAAGGTACCTCCTTCTTCTCATGGTAAGCCTCCTCACATGAAAAGGAGATTCCAGCAAATGCATACATGCCAAGGTAAGTACCAGGTAAGAAATGATCTCATTTGCTTTAATTGTAATAAACCTGGTCATCTTCCAAACATTGCTGGAATAGAAATCAAAATTTCAATAAACATGCCAAATCAGTCCAATGTTTCACATGTCATAAATTTGGGCATACTTCTAGGAATGTTGGCATAGAATTGATAATTTTGTGCATGCTCCCATGTTTCATGTCAATGTACATAAGAATAAAGATCATGTTCATGCTGAAAACATTCAAAAATTCCATGTACATGAAAAAGGAACTGTTGCACAAAAGATCTCTTCTGAATTCCATGTTAAAATCTCAATGATAAAAATCTAAAAAATAGAAAACAAAATGTTAGTATGTCAGTGGTGTATTCTATACTAATAGTTCTAAGATTAGAAACCAAGATTCCAGTGTTTCTAGTCTTCAGAAAAATGCACCCAATATCAAATCCTTTTGGATTCAAAAATCATTGTTGTAATTTCATGGAAGATCCTTAGGACCCAAATAAGTTTGGGTTCTAAAATGTGCTGCTTGAATGCTGGATGCAGGGATCCTTGTAGTCAATTTCAAGATGAAGGCTTCATGACAAAGGCTACAAGGAAAGTAAGTGAAGAGAATGAAAGAAAATGAAAATCTCACCAGTAAATACTTCTGAGAGATTCCTGCTAAATAAAAATTGAAATTAATTGGGACTCTTATGCAAAGATCAATTGGTATATCAAATGGTGAACTGTGGAAGGACAAGTCATGCTTGTCTGGAAACTATCATTATGTGTGAGGAATTACCTCCGCCAAGTACCAATGATCTTCCTTGTGTAAGAGTCATTAATTAAAAAAAAATGGTGTCATTGAAAAATGAGTGCTTGTTTATTTCATTTCTTCCATGATGATTTTAGCTTGAATTACTTGCAAAAATTTCACATCATTCATATGTAACTAAGAATCATGATTTTGTTGAAAATGCTTAGAAACTCCATGTGAATATAAATTGAACACTTCATGAAAACATAGATGCATTGAGTAAGGCAAAAAGAAAATTTGGAACTAATTCTGCTCATAGTTCTGTCAATGAAAGAAATGCATCTATACCAAAAATAAAATCATTTTGGATTCAAAAATCTTTATTGCACTCTAACATTGATTTCATTGCAGGACCTAAGCAAGTGTGGGTCCCAAAACCAGCTTGATCAGCAAGCTGAGGAGTCTTGCAGCCATACATTGTAAATGGATTCAAGATATTGAGTGCAAGGCAATAAATGATTGGAGAACACAGGTAAAATCTTTGAAAAAGAAATGAAGACTGTTCAGGTAAAACCTCATATCATTTCCAGATTAAACTGCTTAAGTTAAAGAAAAATTTAGAGTTTTATCTGAACAATGAGAGTGTGTTTGATGTTGCTCCCAATAATAACTTTATGTCTAACACTTGGAATCATACTTGTGTTATCATGCTAGCTTAACTGTGCCCATGATTCTGTGTGCATATCAACTGCTTTGACTTTTTGGTATATCAAATGATGACATGTGGAAAAACAAGTTATGCTTGTTTGCAAACTTTCATTATGCGTGAGTAAAATACTCCGCCAAGTACCAAAAGTCATGTTATGCTTAAAGCTAATGGTGTGCATAATCATGTGTGAATTGCTTACTAGCTTCTTTATTCCATGCACATATTAAGGGGAGTAAATTTGAAAAAGTGCAAAGATGTTCTGAAAAATGCAATGAATTTCATGCTAAAAATAAAGAATAATTGACCTTTTTGCAGTGACTATGTGGTATATCAAATGGTGAAATGTGAAAGGACAAGTTAGGCTGTCTGGAAACTATCATCATGCGTGAGAAAAATTCTCCGCCAAGTATCAATAGTCTTTTTGCATAAAGCATCATCAAGAAAAATGAAAATCTCAAAAACTTTATTTTAAGTCTTTTGAAACTTTTCCTTCAATAAATTGCTGTTAATGCATGCTTGATCATGTTCATTCTTCTGTACAAACATATTCTTTCCACTTTGAATGAACATATCTGAATTGCTTAAATGATCATTTCATATCATGCATATTTATGGGAGATGAGTCAAAAGAATCTTTGAGTGAAATGCTGGAGAAATATTCTTTCATATCTGATTTATCATCAACTCCCATTCAGTTTATTCACAAATGTTCTTGCAAATGAATTCCTCACTTCACATTGCATTGGCATTCTTGGTATATCAAATGGTGAATTGAAGAAAGACAAGTCAGGCTTGTCTGGACACTTTCACTATGCGTGAGTATATGTCTCCGCCAAGTATCAAGAGCCTCATATGCAATTGTTGAGGGGGAGTCAGTTTCTATTTTCAATAAAACATTCATGTTCATTTTGCTCTCACTTCATTCCATTCCTAATCCTCCTATAATCTTCATGTTCACCTTGTGAGGGGGAGTTACATGAAAAGGGGAAGTCATTGTTACATTTCTTGACCTTACTTGTCTATTTTGAACCCCAAAATCATCAGAATTTTTGAGTCCTGTGCTATTTTCTTATGAGAGAATTAAAACATTGAAACTAAAATTATTGTGCATTTAGTTTAATTTCAAAGATTCAGTATCATTTCAAGGTCATGCAATCTTAATACTGAATGTCTTTAAAATGCCTTGCAAAACACTTGTAGGCACATGAGTGGACTTTAATATTTCACATGTGTATGTTTAAGCTTTATTTTTACCACATGTTAAGAATATTTTTCTAAATTGTAATCATGACTTTTCTGGTCAAAGCAAACATATTCCTGCAAAACATCAAAAGAAAAATGATCAATCTGGAAAGATACAAACAGAGCAATGCAAATTCTTGAACCACTGAGTAACCGGGCCATTTCACCTAAAAAGTGATGTTTTTTTCGCGTCAAAAAGTGGAAATAAAAGTTTTCAACTCTGTATAAGATAATGAAAGTTAAACCACTGAGTAATCAGAAGGTCTTGCATCTGATCAATGTGATCTTTGCACTGAAAAGTGAGATTAACTAATTATTCTTGTATTCCTTCCCAGTTAAAAATGAAAGAAAATCAAATTGACAGGATGAAAAAGCTTAAGATCTTAACAAAGCTCATGTTTACTGAGTTTAGACTTATTATTTTACATTGTGTTAAACTTAAAGCTCCTAACATCCTTGTTAAATACTTCTGCTCACTCATTTAGGTCACTTTATTTCACATTTGCATCATTATTTAACCACATTCAGATCATTATAATTTGCTATTCTTTGTGTTGAGTGTGTCTTTGTGATTAAACTTTGTTGCACAATAACAAAAAACACAATAATTTCTCTCATATGTCAATATCACTTTGTCTCATTTATTTTGATCATTCCTGACCATTCCTTTCCACATTTCATCTCTTGGTCTCCAACCATCATTGTTTCTCTCTCTTGTCTATCTTTTGATGCTGTCAAAAAGGGGGAGAAAGGTCAAAGGGGAGAAAGTTCTGAAAGGAGAAAAGGGGAAAAAGTTCTTGAAAGGAGAAAGGTCTCTACGGGGAGAAAGGTCAAAGGGTGTATATGGTCAAGGGGGAGTTGTGTAGTCAAGGGAGATATGTTTTGTCATCATCAAAAGGGGGAGATGTTGGGTTGAGTGTGTTTTGGAATTTCTAAAGTTGCATTTTAATGATGACCAATGAACATCACTCATACTTTAATTTTGATGATGACATATCATTATTTTAATGATGACATATTGTGATTTTAAGGATGAGATATTATGATTTTAATGATGACATGTTGTGATTTTAATGATGACATGTTGTGATTTTAATGATGACATGTTGTGATTTAATGATAACATATTGTGATTTTAATGATAACATATTGTGATTTTAATGATGACATATTGTGATTTTGATGATGATATGTTGAACATGTTATACATTTATACATATCACAATAATGCTTAGACAAATGTTTTTGATGTTAATATCTCATATTTTAATGATAATATCTTGTATTAATTTTTACACTTTATATTTTCAGGTTCACACATTTTTGTCTTGGTAGTGTCGACACTAGATCAAGTCCGGTCGACACTAACCCAGTTTCCAGCAGATCAGTTTGCCCTGAGGGACATCAGGTCGACACTAAGTCAAGTCAGGTCGACACTAGATCAAGTCAGGTGACACTAGATCAAGTCAGGTCGACACTAGACCCAGTTTCCAGCAGATCAGTTTGCCTGACTGGGACAGCAGGTAGACACTAGATCAAGTCAGGTCGACACACTCCGGCTGAAACTCAAAAACGTGAATTTCTCTGAACTCGTGGCTGCTTGGGATTTAGGGGATTTGACCTAGGGTTCCATGCCCATGCACCCTAAGGCACTTTATAGACATATGGGGCTATAAATACCCATGCTCCCCGAACCCCAAAGGTAAGAGAGTCCATAAACTTCTAGAAGAAGCCTTTTGGCGGCCAAAGGGGGTTTTCCAGAACTGTCTCCATCTCCAAAAGCTGCAAGCCATCCTTTCAAGAGGAAGGACGTGGGAATCAAGGGGAATCTCTGGAGAGAAGGTTGCTGTGCTAGGCAAGGGAGCAGATCCAACTGAAGAGGCGCAGGAGAAGAAGGATTTCTGGCATTTCAGATGCCATCAAAGCAGAGCATCGCCAATGAGGAGAATCTCCATCGATTCCATCAAGGCTCCTCAATTGAAGCGTCTGCAAGGCCTCTTCATCGAAGAACACTCTTTCTACATCTATTTGTCTTATTCTGAGTTTGTTCTTTCTTATTTCGTCAATGAGATTTGTGCATGAAGTTTTGCACAAATTTCTGTGTACGAAAGTCTTGAATCAGATCATTGCTAAAGGATCTAATCTCTTTTGTGTTTGATCTAGTTTTTGTACTATGAGCCGTCGAGCTCTGGTTTGTGAGTTGTCACACTCACGGTGTGGTTTGAGCCATCGTGCTCAATTTAGAGTCGTCGTACTCCAGTTGTTGTTTGAGCCTTCGCGCTCAGTTTGTGAGCGTTGAACTCAAGGTTGTGTGTTGAGCCGTCGTGCTCAAGGGTGTTTGGAGTCATCGTGCTCCGGTGTGAGTTGTACTCAAGGTTTTGAGTAGTGTGGCCTCACTGTGTGAGGGGTGGACGTAGGAGTCACTGGAGGTGATTTTCGAACCACATAAAAATCCTCTGTGCAATGGTTTGAATGTGGTTTGACGTTGTATTTCGCTAGATGCATGCATAGGGATTTCGTTCACACTACTAATCGATTTGCTCACACACACTAATCACTCTTTAGATTAGTAGATTGTTTTGGTGAATTGATCTCTGATTCGAAGTAATTTTTATTGCTTAAGCTTCCGCGTTAACTGGTGTTAGATCTATTCAACCCCCCCTTCTAGATCTGATCCATCCACCCATCCGATCCAACAATACGTTTTAACCAAAAGAAGGTTATTGAGAGAAAATTTAAAGTCGGTGAGATGGTCATTAAAAGAATCTTTGTAAAACCTGGAGGTCCTCATTCAAAACTCCAACCTAACTGGGAAGGGCCATACGTAATCAAGGAAATAGGTCCAGGCATTATGTATAGGCTGTTTAACGCGGAGGGTGAAGAGCTCTCTCACCCTTGGAACGAGCTATATCTTAGAAGTACTACACCTAAGTTTGGTGTTTGGAATCATGTGGCACAAAGACCCTAAATTGAAAAGATGTCAGTATTGATTCATTCTTAACTCCTGGTGGGTTAGCCAGAGTGCCGCGACCCGCACACATACACGCCCACCCTTGGAAGCCAGAAGTATAGAATCCAAGGAAGATCAGTGCTGAGTGAAGAATCTAGGGCATTACCCGTTTCTCTCCCTTTCGGTCTGCCAATAAAAAAAGAAACCTGAGAAGGATTGACCTGCAAATCTATCCGAAGCTCAATGGGGTAGGTCAAGGCTAAAAGGGGAAAGAGTAAGAAAATCAATGACAAAAAAAAAAAATCAAAAGAGCAAAAAAACCAGGCAAATAAAATGCGAAAGCATGTCAGAGCGGCAAAGTCCTCGCATGGATCTAAATGGACCTAGGCGTAAGCGTGCAGCACATCAAGAGTGGCAAAGTCCCCGCAGGGATCCAAATGGACCTGGACGTAAACGTGCTAAAACCCACAAAGACTAAAGAAGGCCGAAACCCACTGAGTCCAGGTAGAGGAGTGAGTAGGTCCCCCCCCCCCCCCCCCCCAGTCTTCTAGACTATTGGCAGACTTCCTAAATTCTCTTCCCTTCCCCTCTAGGTATGTCTTAGGATTGGGGCAAGGCAACGATCAACTAAGGAGGTTGTTGTTGAAAGTAACCTTGGTTAAAGGCACCACTTAAAGCATGTCCAACCTTTGTCTGACACAACCAAGAATCATTAATGAACTCATAATGACAACCGAGTAATTGAAGGGTTTAAGTGCCACATGTTTCCAATAAAGCCGATCCCCTTCGTTCCGCGCATTTTTAGAAGGGACTATGTAGGGTTGCGGCCCAAAAAAATCATATATCTTCAAAAAAAAAAAAAATATATATATATATATTTTTTTAATCCAAAAAAATCATATATCTTCAAAAACAAAAAAAATTATATATTTTCAAAACCAAAAAAATCATATATCTTTGAAAGCAAAATTTTTTTATATATTTTCAAAATCCAAAAAATCATATGTCCTCAAAATACAAAAAAATCAGATATATTCAAAAGCCAAAAAAATCATCCAAAAAATCTGATATTTTCAAATACCAAAAAAATCATATATCTTCAAAATCCAAAAAAATATGATATTTTCAAATGCCAAAAAAATCACATATTTTCAAAATAAAAAAAAGAGAAAAAAAATCAAATATTCGAAAACCCCTAAAAAAGTTCTTTTGATTAAAAATGCACATTCATCCTTGTAAATTCCTTCTAACATCTACCTGCTTGCACATTGTGTACATACATCTCTTGCCCTCACGTGTAAATATTGTACATCTATCTCTTGCATATTGTCTTTCTTTCACTTTCGCCTTATTAAATAAAGGCTCAGCCCCTGACAAAATCATGAAGTCGGCACTAATCGTACGCAAGGGGTGACCTAGAACAAATTAACTTTGTTTGTTCAAGTGATTCTCAGGCACGAGGAATGGAGAAGGCAAAACAGTGTATATACATATATGTGGCCAAAAAGGGGAGCCACCCTGAGTAAATCATAAAGCGCCCGAACCGGCATACAAAATGTCAACAAAAGGTAAAAAGTACATATCATGGTGAGTGGCCTAACACTCGCCACCGTCCCCTGCAGGTCCAGAACGCTGGCTGCTCTCACCTCCCTGGGTCGGTAGTCGAGGGCAGAGCAGGAGGCCTCATAGAGGCAACGAGAACCAATGACCTTGAGCGGTGCGTCCCTCCTCGACGTTCCTCTGGTACTGAGAGGACGTCGCTATATAGCTCCCGAAGTAGGCACTGGCTTGCCCCTCCCTCATGGCGCGCTCTCGCCCACACCGGTACTAGTCCTCTGCCTCCTGCAGCAGGCGCTCGAAAACGGCCATGCTTGTGCGTGCCTCCACCATCTACTAAGTCAAGCGCTCGTTCAACTGGGACCACCTGCTGTGCTCCTCCTCCCACCGGCTGTGCTCCTCAGTCCACCAGTCGCGCTCCTCCCTATGCTCCTCCGCCAACCGGGCCTGCTCCCTCTCACGGTCCCGACGCTCCAAGGAGAGGGTGACACGAAGCTCAGTGCCTCACGAGGCAGGTCCACGTCCTGCTGAGAAGCCTGGGTCCGCAGCTCGGATAGCTGCGTGACAACTCGGTCATTTCGGCACGGGTGCTCGTCTCACGCGTAAGGGCACCTGGGTTCGTCAGGACTGCATAAGGAACAGGCGCAGGTAAGTATAAAAAACAGCTCAATTCACGCATATATGATTAAATTACTTACCAGTGCAGAGAGGTCGCGCTCGCCTCTCCGCTCTGACCACTGCCACCGCCAGATGCTCCCAGAGAGAGCCATCTGCACCGGTACGCTCCACAGTCACCTAGGCGACGTGCTGCACACAATCCAAAATCAGGATATGGATGTCTTTGGCCGTACAATGCACGATCATCCTCGGCGACCACTACCTGGTATTGTATATATTGCATCTTATATATGGTATACTTTATTAGATCACATCAAGGACCTCGAGGCTCTGACAAAACTGGAGTTTGAGTTCCCCTCCTCCACCATAATAAGATAATTCCAAAGGAGTCTTACGACTTGAGGATAGGCGTTACGCTATGGGAGGACGACAGTTCCGTCCTGTATCCTGACTCCAGAGTTTTGTAACAATATTATCCTTGATTATCTGATATTTTTCTTGTTTTAATTTTCTTTTAGCCCAGCATGCTCATGTAGAACCTTGAGCATAATTCTGGAGAGTCACTCTCGTTCTTATTAAGAATAGCCACTTATCCTTAAATTATAGATAACATTAATATTCCATTCCAAGCCGAATACCCAATTCACTGTGTTGATGCTGACGATTGTCTCTGAGAATTCGGTAACTTGGAACTTTGGATTCTACATTTATTTCAGTTACTACCCCAAGATCCACCTGCGGCTAAAGTGGCAGACGCACCAATGGTGAAACCACGGATGTGTCCTAGGTACTTCTCCAACGCTGGAAGTTGATCTCTCTCCTTTCTGTGCCCACGCACACACTTCCCTTTTTTTCTGTCCAAGCATCGAGTTCTCTCTCGAGGTGTTCACCAAGCAACTCCACTCTGAATTTGCGAACAACTCCTGTCATGTGTTGTTGAGGCGTGTCTCATCACACCTTGGTGTCTACATTTCAGTCCGCTGCCACTTCACTACACTCCGCTACGCTTCATCCTGTTTCACTCCGTTACGCTCCGCCTCGTGTCCCTTGCTTGCTCCCTGCAAAGCAAATACCAAGGTGAGGCAGCTGCAGACACACCAAATCGGCATCACATCGAGTAAATTTCATGTTATACCATGATGCCTCGAAGTGCCTCTTCTCAATTAACCTCCTGAATGATTTTCCTATTTTTTTAGGGATTTTAGGATTTTTTTAAGGGTCTCTATTGATTGCGGCCAAAATAACGGACGCCCTTTTCAAGTGTTGATCCGCGTCTGGAATAACAGACGCGAATCAGACTTGTTTTGTCACATGGTTATTTATAATGCGTTTCTACCCGCCCGCCATGATTCAAAGTCAAACTTGGGAACTCCACACTGGCAGCTGCATTTAAGAGGTGCCACGTCAATATCATGATGTTTGTTGGAACGCGTCTGCATCAGACGCCGCGTTTTATAAGTAGTCCAATATCCAAATCAAACTTTGTCAGGAGATGTGATTTTCATAAGGAAGCCCGGAGGCCGTGGCAGACGCGATTTACAAACGTAGCTGTAAGCTGATGATCATCATGGTAAAGTCAAATTGGGCGGAAATCAAGAGATCTTCTAAATTGTGGCATGTCAGGCGGACTCGTTCATGCTTAATAGGGTCTGCTGTAAACGACGCGATTTTGGCTATAAATACACACACGAGGGGCAGTCAAAACAACCAATCCAAGAGAGGCGAAGTCTTGCCAGACCGTCACCTCCGCCCGAGAATCCATTCTCAACTACGGCGAAGCCCTGTTGGTCCGGAAGAGTGTGTTCCGAAGTCGAAGCATCATCCTTTGCGACTCAGAGCTCCCCCCTTTTCACGAGCGTTGGAGCACAGCGGGAGGAGCTTCCTCGGCATCCCTCCACCTTTTCATTCATCGTCATTCTGGGCTAAATCGCATCTTCCCCCTTTTCATTTCATCTTTAGTGCATTGCATGCATCACACTCCTCACACAACACACGACATCTCTCCCTCACCACTTCTTTAGGGGTTTAACACCACCTCCACGAGGTGTGTTAATCTCTATTTGGATGTCTTTACATTCACTTCATTTATATTTACTACACCTCATAGCCTAATTTTCTTTTCACTTGTTTCTTGTGTCTATTTTTGCAAGCTAACTAGAGCTAAATCTCCTTCACAAGATGGCCGGTGGAAGGAGGAGGAAGGACCCACGCGACAATTCCCGCTCTTTTCTCAGGTGAAGTAAGTACTCTCATTCTTCCCATTTCACCGCTTCCATTTGACAGCCTCGTGTGTCTGGCGATCACAATAGACCACCCTCGTGCACGCATGCACCCTCCATTCCATTTTCATCCATTTAGCATCCCCCTTTTAAAAATTTTCTTCTATTTTTTTAAATCAAATCATCCATCGTGGGACCGTGTTTTCGATAAAAGGTAGGGAAAAACACCATCCACAGTGCTAAGAGTTGTAACTGTTAGAGGTAGCTACGTTGCACTTTGGCATCATCTTCCTTGCATCAACTAGGAGCCATCAAGGAGGAAGTGTTACCCTTCGAAAGAAGGTAGGATTCAGTCCTCTTTACTCCTCTCTAACTATTATCCTTGAACTTTCTATCAAAACCTATTGTTTGAATGTTCAAGCTCTTGTTTTAGTTCCATGAGACCTTTTAGCTCGTAGGTGTATCATGTACTACTGTAGAAGTTTCTCTTGAGTTAGGTAATCTGCTTCGGAAAGGATCTTCTTCCAGTGCCTGTTGTATTGGGTTTTAGATAGTCTTGTTGTAAGGCCCTCTAATTTCCGTCGTATTATTTGTATTTATGTGTGTATGTCTATGCTTGTGTATGTATGTACATATTACGTAGTATAATTAGTATAATTACGTGTGCATGTGTTTATATTAAGTATAAATATTGTATATATTGCATGATGATAGTGTGATATAATATCATATACATGTTGCATGTATATATGCTTGGTATGCATGGTTTTCTGCATAAATTAGGGTTCTGGCCGAAGGCCACCTTGGCGTCAAGCCCAGGCCGTTGAGCTGGTGTCAGCGTCCAGACATGGACGCCAACACTAACTCCGGCGTCCAGCGATCTGGACGCCAACTTCTCTGAC
This sequence comes from Colocasia esculenta, assembly GCA_014218235.1. Taxonomy (NCBI): domain Eukaryota; kingdom Viridiplantae; phylum Streptophyta; class Magnoliopsida; order Alismatales; family Araceae; genus Colocasia; species Colocasia esculenta. Next base: position 17,541,446 of record CM024761.1, read on the forward strand.
CTGCATGCGTGCAGAGCCAGAAAATCCGGGAGCAAGGCATGGCCTCCATTGGGGGATGTCCCCCAACGGCTCTAAGGCTTGTCAAATCGGTATGGTGAGTGGGTGAGGGGCTCTCCTAAACCTGACCCGAATTGGACTCTCCCATTCTTTCCCTTCACCCTTGCAAGAGGTGAGAAGTGAGAGAGAAAAACCCAGAGAGTCTGTGAGAAAAACCCATCTTGGCACCCCAAATCCGACCCCTTGGAGCTTGGTCTGGGATCTACTGCGACTAGGAGGAAGCTGGAGCAAAGGAGAAGACTTCCCCTCATCCCCTCGGCGTTGGAGATCACCCAGGAGCCCCGGAGGAAGGCGATCTAGAGGGCGTTCTGCAACTTCTTGGGACTGCCCAAGGAGGTCTTCTTCGAGCCATAAA
>CM024761.1:17541957-17662458 GCA_014218235.1 Colocasia esculenta
CCTGTCAAGGCAAACCAGGAGGAAACCCCTCGGGAGTACTCCGCCGCCGGCAACAACAGGAGTAAGGAGTCACCCAGGAGAGACTATGGTCATGAAGCCTTCGCCGGCGCAAACAAGACTAAGGAGTCGGCCACGGGAGGCCATGATGATGATCTTCGTGGGGCGACTGTTCCGGCCCATGCGGCCACTTATGCAGGCCAATACGAACCTGCCCATGGTAGGGATGCGTTCGCTAAGTCCACCTATGCTGATGAGGCTTCTGTTAAATCCACTTGGACTTCTCAAGAGCAAGGAACTGCCCGGAGAGGCCAGCTCAAGACACCAGAAGTAGATGATGGCAGATCAAGCTGGAGACGTAGCAGTGAAGCATCCGACGTCGAGACCAGGCGTTGGTAGTGATCAGTGAGAGCTCAAGTCCTACGCCGGAAAATTAATGGAGGTCGGGTTATAAACTCCGTCTTCCCCGTGGTAAGATGATGAAGCGACCCGCAAGTAGTACTGTTTTGAGTTGTTGTTGTTGTTCTCTTTTTTTATTTGTCTGTTTTTGTCATACCTTAAGGGTTGGGTAATGGGTTTGGTTAGGGATTAGCAGGCTACTTTCGGGAAGTCCTCTATGTGTGGTGGTGTGATTGTGGTTTCCGCATGCACTTTATATTTACATATGTAGATATATATATCATATGTGCGTCTCCACTTGCTCACGAAATATCAGATTCGATGGTTTTATTTACATAAATCAGATTATCATATGATGGTTTTATTTGCATAATCATGAATATATATGTTTATAGAAAATTTCAGTTCATGACTGCAAGATCAGATTCTAGTTCTATACATATATGGATAAATCATGTAATCATCGGTGATACAGTACTGATGTTGGGTAGTTAGTTCTTCCAGATAAGCTCTTATTAGTTTTTGAAACTACTTAATTCTTCCAGATAAGCTCTAATTAGTTTGTACAAACTAGCAATAATACATCAAGTTAATTCTTACTAGCAGCTTAGTTATTTTTGTTAATTGTTACATATGAATGATCACAAGTGGCACTTGGGTAAACCTCATCTCGCTTTCATTGCGTAACGTAGCGACTAGAACCGCACATATGAGACATCTTATCAAATCTAAGCTTCCTCTTATCTCTTTCAACCATTCTGATGGATATGATACTCGAGAGTTGCTTACTAATGCTTCCTGATTCTGGAACTGAATGAATTGGTATTGGATTTTCAGGAAAACTTTTCTCGTACGTCTTAATTGGCTGGAAGTTTGAATTCATGTTGCACTAGATACGTATATAACCCATATGTCTGTTATCTATACATCTATCCAATATAAGCAGGTACAGTTTTATATATATAAATATAAATAACATATATATATATATAAGTGGAGAGAGAGAGAGAGAGAGATTGAAAAGAGTAAAGGTATGTATTCCCATCCCAAAGGAAAAGGTTTGCAAGTTGCAGTGTTAAAGCATTTTTGTGGGTTCCACAATGTCTGGGAAAGCAGGTGGAAGGCTAGACAGAACATGCGAGACTTCCTGGCCAGCAAGAGTGTAATGTTCTGCTGTTCATACATATATATCTAAACGACGAACCTGGCAATGTGAGTGACCTCTGTTACATGCATAAAGAGATTCACAAATGTTTATTGCCCTTGTTAGAGGGTAATAAAAGTGACCTGGATTGTCCTGACAATAAAAATGATATAAAATTTTTTTCAAACAATTTTATTGATTTAAATCTGATAAAAACTTTCTCCCTCATTTTCTTTCCATCAATAAAATTGTTTAGAGGTAATTCACATCAATTTTATTATCTTTTTTGGAGAAGTATAAGCATTTCTCAAAGAGATTTCTGGATTATCTACGGATTGTGGGAAACATGGCCGGTCACCCTGCCGCGCGTGCTAGATCTTCTTGATTTTCTTCTCTACTTGTTTTTATTATGTTTTTGAAATTGTGTTGGCTGGATAGAAACGTACTGGCGCGATTTTCTTGCTTTTATATTTTATATTTTATTATTTTTTGAAAGTTTGTTGGTTGGATCAATATCAAAGCGTACCGACTATATATGTATGTAATAGTTGGCATGACTGAGTCCCATGATACTTGTCACACCTCTAATTTAGTAACGAAATAAATTAAAATGTAAATATATACATAATATATTAAGCAGTCATGTAAGTCAGAACAACTAAAAATAATAGTTAGAATAATACAAACTCTTCATTTTATTGATAATCAAACCACTAAGTCCATTACAACTACTAATTTGAAGCCATTACATAGGGCTTGTCATGACACTATTATATTAGAAATAAATTAAAAGCAACTAACTAATACTACGACGCTATGACAACTCGACTAAGTTGATTCCAAATCATTCATCACTCTTGTCCATCTCCATTATTGTGTGTAACAATAGTCAACTTACCTGAAAAATATTAAGAAGCACTTGATGAGCAATAACGTCCAGTAGGACTTATATCTCATGAACCAAATAATGTTTTAAGTAATTAACATGTAAATAGGCAGAGTAACTATATGATGCATGGCGAGTCATGATATAGAGTAAGAATATAATGATGTCAAGTAATAACAAACAAAAGGTCCAAGTGTCGAGTAGAAACTAGTAACATGTATAGCAAGAGAGAGATGGCCATATTAAGAGTAAATAACCACCGGGGCAGATAACATTAGTAAAGTAATAGCACAACTAGTCAATGGTACAAGTTGATTGTTATAGATTAATCTATATGGTATAACACTTGGGTGTAATGCTAAATATATTCTTGTCAATTAACTCCTGCGAGTAAATAGCATTTTTAGGGGGGTCCTAGGAGCAGACCAAGTCCTTTACATTGACAGGCATTAATTATATTTATTATCTAGACAATCAGTTAATGGTCATATAGACTACAAAGAAAAAGATGAGAAGTGTACAGGAATACATGAGTCTATATCATGAGAGAAAGAGAATAGATGAGAGAGAAATATGTAGATGAGTTTCTACATTAATAAAAAACATACAGGGTCATGCACGTGAAATAGTACGAGAAAATTACCATGATAGTGACTACTACAAACTGTATTTTCGGATACTCACAGACTGGTAGAGAATGCGGTCTACTCTCTGGACGCGACTAGAATTCGATCAAGGGGTCGGGCATGTTAATAGAGAAGATGCATTCCTCTTATCTGCCACGTTAATTACGCGGTCAGAAGAGAGGGCACGTTCATAGAGAAGATCTAGTGACTGGTTGGATCATGCTGCACAAGTCCATTATGGTCCCTAGTAGTGTTCAGGTGTTGATGGTACAACCAGCTCGACGTCCTAAAGAAATTCTAGGTTTGTAGACACTTATGGAAGCCTTGATGAAAGAGTTTCAGCTGGCAGGAGGCATATCCGACAAAGGGTTCTCACATCATCAAAAAGGGCTTGAAACAATTGCTTGGTGTTCTATAGGAGTTCTAGAACAGCGAAGCGGCAATAATGGTGCTCCAAAACGACGATAGAAACGAGTGCAAACTGTGTATATAAACCCTTGTTATTTCATGTTCTTCGTGATAATCATTTTAATTACTTGTATGTCTATATAAATTCTTTTGTATCCAACATATGATGATGACCCAAGTTAAGATTTCATTGGATAGATATATGAAACAATCACAAGTTATAATTAAGATAGCATGAAAAGGGTCATTAGATTAAGAATCATTATAATTTAATTTCATGAACTTAATTAATATGTTAGTTTATTATAGGGCAACACCAGATGGGTTAAACAATCATTTAAAAGCCAAATTTCAAGTTAAAATGTAATGTTCATGGTTTAAATAGGTTTTTGGACCAATAGTCAGAATGCGATGGGGTCGAACGTCGCGTTAAGAACATGGTCTAGGGATACGACATGCTCTACTTAAGTGAACAAGATGAGGTAGTGTGTTGTGTTCAGAACGCAACGTATCGCACTATCGAGTTTTGGACACGGTCACCAGGGCCATTGTGTTTACACGTCGGGGGCAAAGAATCACCTAAATCTCGAGATATGGTGCATGAAAAATCACAAAACTGGTCTTAAATCAAAGCTAACATGCTTAGGAACATGTAGAAACAAGAAATTTGACATAAAGATTTGGATTCAACAAGATTTAATATGAAGAGTAAGGTTCAGGATAACATGAATATGATAAACTTTAGATGAAAAGCACTCTTTGTATGGATGATAAAGATTGGGGAAAACCACTACAGGAAAGGGGACTATTAGGGATGGGGTATTGGCGATGGCTCCAAAAAGCCGTCGCTAAAAGGATAATTTACGATGGATGTAAAAAAGCTGTCCCTAAAAGTGTAGTATTGGCGACGGTTTACAGAAGATGTCCCCACTAAAAAATATTAGCGACGACTGAGGGTATAAACGTCGCTAAAAATAAATTATTATTAGTGTCATCCCCAATAATGGTTATTAGTGATGGCTAGGTGAAGCCGTCGTGAATCACATTTTTCACGACGGTTAAAATACTTTGTCGCTATTAAATTTACTAGCGACTACTGTCGGCCCATCGCTACTAAATTATTAATAGGGGCACTTAATTGAAGCCGTCATGAATATTTAGTAGCGACGGATAATTTGTTCGTCGCTACTAACAATTATTAGGGACGGCTCTAGCTGTCCCCGATAATTGATTTTTAGGGACACTTATAAGTAGTTGTCTCTAATGTTAGAAGTAGCGACAGCTACTATAGGCCACCACTAATGCTTTTATTAGGGACAACATTATCTATTGCAAATAAATGATTATTAGGGATGGGTACAGTGGCTGTCCTTAATAAGAGCATGTAACATCCCCTTTTTCTTGGCCTGTCTTTTTCGGTTGAGGGTCGCGACATATCGAGCCGTCGTCTTTTGAAGGCGACAGAGGTGACCGTCGTGTTCTGGATAAGGAACCGACGGCCCTGTCGCGACTCTACTTAGACCGCAGCATGCATTTTTGTCATTTTGTTGTCGGAACGGTTGAGACACCTGTTGTGGTGCATGCATGAATGCCACATGTCAGTCCGTCGCATTCAGGATGTCAGGCCCGCATGCGCGACACGTGGTGGGTTTGACCGTCAGGTCTGACGGTCTTTCCAGATCACGACGTAGGTAACCGTCACGTTAGCAATGCTAACACGATGGCCAGCTCCGTCGTGTTCTGAAGACCGAGGTTTATATTGCTCAGGCCTCAAAGCAGTGGGTTGTTTTCCTCTCCTTCGGCAATTTTAGCTTCCCTTCAGACCTGTGTGTGCGTTTCTCTTATGGGGGCTTGAGAGGGGTTGAGGGTTGTGGTGTGTGTGTGGGGTTGGTGTTCTTCTATCATTTCGGCGTTCTTCCTCGGCATGGCTCTCTCTCCTCGTGAAGGTGATCCTCCCCTCCGACATGTAGGAGGACGTTCGTGGCTCTCGTTGCCTCAGTACGTATGCTAGTCGTTAGTCAAGTGATTCGCCACAACTTGTAATGAGAGGCAAAAGCATATGTATAACTACTGACAGGTACATACTCCCATGCGTCGTTCCCATGCATTCTTCAACAGCCTTCATGTTATCCCATGTATTCTTCAACAGCTTCATGTTATCCCATACATTATGTACGTACGTATGTATAATTTTATAGAAGTACTTCAACACGCATGGCGCTTCTTTGGAAACCACAGAACCATCCCACTTACTAGGAAGCAGTTTGTAATTGTACGACGACCGAACAAAAGGAGCGGAAGGTGAAGTACCAGTCTTGATGCATTATTGTCTAGGTAGAATACATTTAGTAGGACAAGTCTTCATAAGCAAAGAGCAATTGCAGAGGGATTGACAAATTACATGATCACATGAGGATTTAATTGGAAATATTTGAAAAATGACTTTGTACGATTAACTGTACAGTGCAATGTAGATGTTTGTCCATGGCGCCTTCATGCGTCTGCCATTCGTCAAGGTCTAAAATTTGCAATCAAGAGTCTGAACAACATACACAGCTGGGGTGTGAAATATGAGCGAACGACATCCTAAGACATCTAAGAAGTGGGTTTGCAAATGCCGTGAAGGGGAAAACTACTTGATAAACCCACCATCGAGCAAGTAAAATGATGAGAGACATACGTCGGATTACGGTATCTCCATCCCTTATCATCAGGTATGCCATGATTTTAATTCTAACCCATCACGACTTCATTTGTAATACATACAAAGAGAACTGTAAGTTTCTGACGTGTATTGTAACAACTGTAATCATATACTATAAGTGTCCGTATTGTAATAACTGTAATCATTACAAATTATACTGTATGATTCTATGCATGCCACTATATGAACAACAGTATAATATGTAAGATATAAGGACAAGTACTGTAACAATCTATAAATAGTCTGTAAATAGCATTGTATCAATTCATCTAACATACCATGTATCATCATATCAATAGGCATGGCGGGGAAAGAAGTTGCTGTCAGTTCTCTATACGGAGATTTCAGAACAAGCTATCATATGTTGCACTGGTACAGCGAACGTGCATTACAGTTAAACTCGGAATCGGTTTTGTCTCTTGAAGTGGACCCGGGACACAACATTTCAAACGCTATTTCATATGCTTCCAGGCTTCTGTATATGGGTTCAAAGTTGGTTGCCGACCTATGCCTTTTTGGACGGAACTCATATCAAACAACATGTGCCTTAAACGGTAACAATGAGCTATTCACTGTAGCATACTCCATCGTAGAATTCGGAACATATGACATCTGGGTCTGGTTTCTACAAAATTTGAAAAGGGTATTACTCTCAGATAAAAGGATCGCCTTCCTATCAGATAGGGGGAAAGGTCTGAAGGAAGCGATTCCTAATATATTTCCAAATGATCATCATGGCTACTATTTTCAGCACATCATACAGAACTTCAACGACCAATGTGTAGGGAAATATGCTGCCCCTTTCAAGAAATTACTTAGAAAAATCATCTAGCACATTGCTATGTTGTCACTGAACAAAAGTACCAAGACGGAATGATCGCAATGGAGCTTAATTATGCTGATGCCAAAGAATGAGTGCTTCGAAATGATGTCGACCACTGGTCCCATGCTCGTTTCCCAGGACAAAGGTTTGCCTCTTCAATACAAATGCGATATGTTCTATTACATTCCCCCATTTATGTTCTTACAGTTAGGCATTGGCATGTCTTATAGTAATAGATATAAGTTGTTATAGTAAGTATTATCTTACAGTTAGAGATATATGAGGTTACGAACGTGTTAAATGTGGTTACAGTAAGTAGTGAAGATGTGTTATGATATATGTAAACTAATCTCCTTTCCATTGTCTCACATGTTTGGCGAGTTATACTCTAATTTGGCAGAGTCATTCAACAATTGGATACAAGATGTGCGAAGTCTACCAATACTACAGATTGTTGAGAAAGTTAGAGTTCAAATGATGGAAATGGCTACTTTGGAGGTGATTTCCTGCTTGGGCCAGAGCCAAGCGGGCCTACACTTGGAGGAAAGGAAGAAGACCACCGGTAGCGGACGGATGCCTGCAAAACCAGAATGGAATCAGGGGGGGCCGGTTGAAGAACCGGGGTGAACCCTCCGATGCCTAAGTTAGTAAACTGCGAGTGAGGCTTTGGAGAAGAAGGGTTCAGTGTTGTGCAGGAGCGATGTGTCTTAGATTGCGTACCTCTGTATGGAGGCTCACCGGAGCTTTTATAGGCAGAAGTCTTGAGGGAGAGGGACGGAACGTCCCTATCAATGCCGCAAAGGGCGCGCCTATTAGCATCCTTAGTGGGGGGTTACGAGTTGAGGCGTCCATTGAGAAGCTCTGCAGGTTAGTGCACCACTTGATCGTGGGGCGCGTGTGGTGTAGTCGTTATAACCGCCACGAGGGGATGAAGGGCTACTGGATTCTTCTGAGCGGAAGGTACCAAGCAGGGAGCCTGGTCGGTGAGCCAGACCTGCTGTTCGGTGCATGGTGCCCGGAGGCAAGGCTTGCTGCCAGATGTCTGATGCAAGGAAGTGTTGCTCGTGTCGAAGAGGTTTCGGCACACGTCGAGCAGACGCTGCCGGAAGAGAGGGCCTTCGGCCGAACAGGCTATAAGGTATCCGGAGGCGGCTCTTGGGTCCTGCTGGTACCCGAATGCAGGGACCGACCCGGGACCTTAAAAGCTACTCTTGAGGAGATGTGGCATCATGCGGAAGGACCACGTTTGTCTGCTGAATTGGGTTAGGCCATGATGGGCCTTGCGCACGAAGGTGGCTAGAATAGCACACCACACTTGCCCCCACGCCATCGAGTGAGCTCGGGAACCAGGACGCTCGAGGGCGGAAGCCTGCTCGAATGTCACTCTTCGTCTTTAAATGCGATGGCGACCTCGGACATGCAAACGACGGCTGATGCTGACACTTCGTACTATTTCCTCGAAAACGGAGGAGAGCTCATGATGAAGGGGGTGTCGTGGTGAGTTGGGAGCTCTGCGTGATACGCCTGAATGGTCATCCGGAGGGAGTGACGCCATCCGTAGGTCTTAGGGTTTCGCTCCCTCTCTTCCTGTTAAGGAAAAGGAGGGGCGAAAGTGGGAAGCCAAGCCTTCGAAAACACCTTGTGAAGAGCTCGCTTTCCCTTCCAACCTTCTCCGTCTTCTTCACCTTCACATGGTCGCAGTTCTCGCTCCGCCGTCCTCGTCTCCAGCGATGTCGCAGAAGGGAAAGCCGTGGCCAGCGCCGGCGGAAGCGGCGCGAAGTGCCAGAAGGACCCCAGCGGACGAAGTACCGCTTCTTTGATTGACTTCGCGATCGATACCTCATCGGGCCAGAGTACAACATCGTCCTCGCGAAGGAGGAGGAGCCTTACTGGCTAGAAAAGCCCGATGCATCACAATGTCATACGACATTCTGGAGGCAGGGTTCCGGCTACCATTGCCGGCGGTGGCGAGAGAGATGCCTCAATGCCTGGAGGATAGCCCCCGTTCAACTGGCGCCGAACTCTTGGAGGATGATATGCGTTTTCTGCATATCGTGCAAGGTACGCGACATCGAACCCACCGCAAACCTCTTCCGGAGCCAGTTTATTTTGACGGCGTCGCCGGGGACGAGCCGGAGTGTGTACTACACCAAGCACCGGCCAGACCGGATGAGGATAGAGTTCTCCCCCCAGTTCTCCAGCCACAAGGGATGGACGCACCGGATACTCTTCATCGCGCGCAACACGGGGGCGCCGGAATGGGGGTTCCCTACGCGGGTAAAGAACCCGCGTAAAGACATCTACCCCTCATGAGGAAGGATGAGGGTGGTGCTTGTGGAGCGCCTCAGCAGCATCTTCGTCGAGAAGGCGGAGGAGTACATCACGGAGACCCAACTGGTCTAGCACAAACTCAGTCGAGGATGAAGTGAAGTAAGTGACTTTTTGGCCCCTCTTTCCTTCTTCTGCTTTTTGGTAGTCGTCCTTACTGACCTCTTTCTCTTATGCAGCTGCTGAAGAGCTGGAGGCCGGCATGGATACGGAGGATATGGCCCTCTACACTGAGCAGATTATCGTCACAGCGTATGTGGTGGTCATAGGTGAGGAGCATCTTCCTGCTGCCGCTAAGAGTCGTCCTGCGGAAGTGCAGGGCGCTGTGAGTTCGCGGGTCTCCGCAAAGGGGCCGAGAAGATTCGTTTGAAGAAGAAGGCCACGACGAAGGTGGCCACGAGGGCGATAATTCGTCCTTTGCCCGAGCAGCAGCCGGCCGAGGACGAGGCTGAAGGAGAGGCATCGAGGAGCCAGCGTCAAGCCAAGAAAAAATGGAGGCTGGTGAAAGCTGCGCAATGCGGGCTGCTCCGGAGGTCGAGGAGGATGAAGACACCGGCCGCTGGTGGAGCGGAAGAGGCGGAGGACGCAGAAATGGCCAAGCAAGGGACACTTCAGGTCCCTCCCCTGCCTCGCCCCAGGGCCGCTCTCAAGATGGCGGCTGATCTTGGGCTTGTTGTACTAAGCTCGGCATCGGAGAGCTCGGATGGGGAGCGGGCGAGAGCGCCAGTGCCACAAGGCCCTGCCGAGGGGCGTTTTGAAGAAATGGCCCCTGCGAGGGTCTCGAACACTGGAGGAGCTGGTTACGACATCGTCGTGACTGAGGACGCCGCGCCAAGAATAAATGCGGTGTCGGTAACTGAAGAGACGGCGGCTCCCACGATGCAATCCGCCCTACCCGGAGGCGAGGGGGTGGTTCCCAAAACGGGGGCCACTACAAAAGAAAATCGGAAATAGAGACCGAAATATTCGGTCTCTATTCGGTCCCTAACCAGCTCAGAGACCGAATAGGGACCGAATAGTGACTGAATTTGTCGGTCAAAAAACTTCTGGTCACAAATCTGTGACGACTAAATTCGGTCCCTATTCGGTCACTAAATAGGGACCGAATAGGGACCGAATAAGATCGGTCCCTATTTAGGGACCGAACGTATTCGGTCCCAGTTCGGTCCCTAAAATAGAGACCGAATAGGGACCGAATATTCGGTCCCTATTTAGGGACTGAACAGAGCCAGTCCCTATTCGGTCCCTATTTTAGAGACCGAATAGGGACCGAATTTTCGGTCCCTATTTAGGGACCGAACTGAGTTGGTCCCAATTCAGTCCCTACAAATAGGGACCGAATAGGGACCGAATCATTTCGGTCCTATTAGGGACCGAATATTCAGTCCCTATTCGGTCCCTAAAAATAGGGACCGAATAGGGACCGAATTATTTCGGTCCCTAATCGGTCTCTATTTTTTCAATATTTTTTTTAAAAAATATACATTTTAAGAAAATAACCTGCTTAATAAAAATAAATAATATCCACAACAATAATAATTGTCCACAATAAAAATGTCTACAACACAAAAATAATAAAAATATCCACAACAAAATAATAATAAAATGTCGACAACATCAACAATAAATAAAAATCCACAACACAAGAATAATAAAATGTCCACAACATCAGAATAATAAAATGTCCACAATAAGAATAAAAATATCCACAACATCACAATAATATAATGCCAACAACAATAATAAAATGTCTACAACAATAATAATAATGAAATGAAAATCATGATGCCTCGTCTTCGTCTTCATCCTCGTGTCCTCCCACTCCACCCGATGAAAGAACCTACAATACATATATAACAATAATAAGTTAAAATTAAATACTATTATAAGCAATAACTTATTTTAGAAGCATAAATTAAATAAAACTATAAGCAATGGAGGTCAATTAGATGAGTATTTCTAATTTTGGACCATGAAACCGAAGTTCTTCATTTTTAACTAAACTAACTGGTTAAGACGACTTGGCGCGTCGCGGTCAAACCGGGAGTCCGAATTGAACTATGTCAGTTTCCACAAGTCACACTCATCAGCCCGACCGTGCTGGAACAAACGGAGGCCAATCGGAAGAGTATTTCTAACATTGGACCCTCAAACCGAAGTTTTTCATTTTTTAACTAAACTAACTTGGTTAAGACGACTTGGAGCGTCGAGGTCAAATCGGGAGTCCGAATTGAACTCCGTCAGTTTCCACAAGTCACACTCATCGGCCCGACCGTGCTGGAACAAACCGGAGGCCAATCGGATGAGTATTTCTAATTTTGGTCCCTCAAATCGAAATTTTTCATTTTTTAACTAAACTAACTTGGTTAAGACGACTTGGAGCGTCGAGGTCAAACCGGGAGTCCGAATTGAACTCCGTCAGTTTCCACAAGTCACACTCATCGACCCGACCGTGCTGGAACAAACCGGAGGTCAATCGGATGAGTATTTCTAATTTTGGACCCACAAACCTAAGTTTTTCATTTCTTAACTAAACTAACTTGTTTATTATGACTTTGAGCGCCGAGCTCAAACCGGGAGTCCGAATTGAACTCCGTCGGTTTCCACAAGTCATACTCATCGCCCCGACCGTGCTGGAACAAACCGGAGGCCAATCGGATGAGTATTTCTAATTTTGGACCCACAAACCTAAATTTTTCATTTCTAAACTAAACTAACTTGTTTATTGTGACTTTGAGCGTCGAGCTCAAACCGGAAGTCCGAATTGAACTCCGTCAGTTTCCACAAGTCACACTCATCGCCCCGACCGTGCTAGAACAACCCGGAGGCCAATCGGATGAGTATTTCTAGTTTTGGACCCCCAAACCTAACTAAGTTATTCATTTCTAAACTAAACTAACTTGCTTAATGTGAATTTGAGCGTCGAGCTCAAACCGGGAGTCCGAATTGAACTCCGTCGATTTTCACAAGTCACACTCATCGCCCTGTCCGAATTGAACTCTGTCAGTTTCCACAAGGTCTAACTGCCATGATAGAGTGCCATATAAATGAAGAACTCCTTTTAACTTTTGCATGACAGAAAGGATGGGCTCTACAATACTTGGCTTTGAGAATTTTAGTCCAAAAACCACCATAGTCAATAAAGAATCTCCATGTCAATTTCATAATCGCCGCTTTATTGAAAATGTGCAGGTCTTTAAATCCCAACCCTCCCCCCCCCCCCTCAAGTTTAGGCTTCTGCATTTTGTGCCAGGCCACCAATTGGTGTTTATTTGAAAACAGTTCACGCTAGACTATGATTTCCTATAAATTTTACAATATCTTTATTCAGAAAGGATTCTGTAATCTCTTCCACTTAGCAATATAGCATCACCAGAACTTTATTATCTATTGCCGACCAAAGGTGTATTCTGGACAGAACCCAGGAGAACTGCACTAAATGGCAGAATAACAATATAATTGGTGCTTTGTCTAAAAGAGCATGGAGCTTCTTTGACAAGAAAGCACCAAGAGTCACCTGGTCTGCATTAGTTTGTTGCCAACATTTATGTTCTCTTCATGTTTAGGAAGAGATGCCTATTATTCTTGACGCTCTTCTATTGATCCCATTACTACTCCTCATTTACGCTCAACATGCATGCTGTATATCTAAGAGACAGTCAGTTCAATGGAAAGTCCCAAATAGATTGGTCGATTGAGGTTGGTAAACTCAGTTCAGGATTGGACAACAGTGATCTGATCTTGATTTTCCCATTCACTTTTGGGATGCTCAAGACATACTCTAATTCATTCTGAAGTAGCTCATTGTAGGAGGCTGATTCACATGGATGTTAACAAATTGAGCTGCTTCCATGGCTGAGGTCTTTGACCTCAGTAATCAGATGGCTTGGTCTATGGGTCATGTGATTTTTATTCATTTGGTTCCTCACGCAGTTGATTTTGACAGTGGTTGAACCACATTCTAAAGTTGGTCAAACCATTCCCCAGGCCATTTCCCAGGGCAACTTAGTTGAACTAATGAGCAGTAAACTTCCATCCTCGTCCACCCCCCCCCCCACCCCACTTTTCAAATACAACCACCCCAGCTGATTCAGATAGACTTGAAAGCTAAAACCAAGTTGGGCCACTTATCTTGGCTAATGCACATGGTCTATGGCTCTTATGTTTGGGTTATTTAAGACAGTTTTTACCATGTTGACTAACAATGGTTGAACCATTGTCAAGATTTGGTCGAACAATAGTGTAATAACAAGCTTCCATACCCTCCATTTCCCAAGTACAACATTATAACAAAGAAAAAGAAGAAAAGAGGTGAAAAGAATAAAGAAGCACCAAGAGGGAGAGAGGAACAGTGGAAACTACAAAACAAAAAACAAGGAAGATAGGAGGACTAGCTGAGCCACAGCAGCACTGGTAGCAACCATCAGCATTACCAGTAGCCTGAAACAGTAACAACAGAAGAAGGAGGCCAACCAACAGCCACCTCCTACAGCCTGTTGCCACCAAATCCACAAAAGACTGCCACAGGTGCTGGATCTATGTAGTTAGTGTTTGTGTTCTATTTATTATTTCTTTCATTTTCTCTTTACTCTCATTTTCCCTTTCTTTCTAGGAAGAAAGAGTTCGTGAGCGTACCAACCATGATCCAGATTGAATACTAGATAAAATTCAGCGTAATTTGGTTGTATCGAATTTATCCTTTGCAAACAATATCTATCATCTTATCTTTTTTTCAGCGCAAAACTATGACATATATATAGAAGTATGATAGCAAGCAAAATATTTCTACCTTCAGGAGTTTAAGATGATGGCGGTTGAATTCTTTTTCACTATGTGGTAGTAGCTGTCTTAAGAGCCAGCCTCCAACCACAGAGCCTCTGAGGAAATATTAGATCTGCAGAAGAGTTAACCAATGCATCAAGCACCTAAAACACAAAGATAATATCACAAAAGGATCAGCAGTTATTACATTAAGAACCCAAAATCTCCAAGCGAGAATTTTGATCTAGAGGTATGATGGTGAATGCTGATCTTTTGCCAAGCTGTTCTCTGAAGAAAATAGTTGCTCTTCACCTAAGCCCTCACCTACTAAAGCTTGTTGTAACTAGCCCTGTCAACGGTACGAATCCGGGTCGGATCCTTAGAGATCCGGATCCGGATCCGAATTTAGAATATCCGGATCTGACCCGGATCCGAATTTAGGCATATTTTCGGATCCGGATTCGGGTTGAGATCCAACATCAATTTCGGATCCGGATCAGGATCCGAATATGGTAAAAAAATCTGAAAAAATACAAAAAAATTACTGAAACTGTGCTGGACGGCTGGTTATTAG
This sequence comes from Colocasia esculenta, assembly GCA_014218235.1. NCBI lineage: Eukaryota > Viridiplantae > Streptophyta > Magnoliopsida > Alismatales > Araceae > Colocasia > Colocasia esculenta. Next base: position 17,556,608 of record CM024761.1, read on the forward strand.
AATATACAAAAAAAAACTTCTGATTAAACATACATAAATGTTTTGGAAAATCTGAAAAAAAAATAAAAAAAAAGCCAAATCTGTGCTGACCATAGCAAAAACAGTCATAAAATCCAGTAAATATACAGAAAAATCTAAAAATAATAATAAATCACCCAGATCTATGATGGTTATAGCAACTAGCAAGAACAACACAAATTTGGTTTAAACATACATAACAAATCTGAAAATTCTGGAAAAAAAATACTCAAATCAGCGTTGGCTATACAAAATCAAATTATTTAAGAACTCTTAACTAGATAGACATCCATTCCCATACATAAAATCAAATGTATACATTAAATCCCAACTATGTAGTAATACAAGTTCTCTTTTTCTTTGACTCAGATCATCTACAGGTTCTCTTTGGTGGCTTTCACCGAGTGGGTAGCGCTTTCACTGCAAAAATTGGCTATACACCACCGTCTGCAAGTTTATCATAAAAATCTCACGTGCTTCACATGCAATTGCCACACTTTTCCTCAGTAAATCTTCACTTTGTTCTATAGAAAATCCTTAGAATGAAATCCTGAATGGTAGCCTGCTTAAACAAAGAAAAAATGGTTAAATGCTCTTCAAATGCAACTCTATCAAGAGCAGAGGACGAGAGGGAAAAACATGTTCATTTTCAAGTTGGTGTTCACAGAGAAACATCATTTGAGAGGCTTATTTAGGCAATGGTGACAGGGTGAATTATATAAAGCAAATTATAAACTTGGTGATAAATATTCTACATATTAAAAGGCTTATATGATGCTTATGAAAATCGTTCACCCTAATATATAAATATAATACACACATATGTAAATATGCATACAATTAACAACATTCCTTTCTGAAAAACATGCACAACCTGGGAATTTACACTTATGACCCCATAGACAGGATTAGATGTGCAAGCATAACAGCTTACACATGTGACAAATTTTATACATAAACATTTTCCAAAGCCAATGTGTGAGGCTAAGAGAAAACCTAGCACCGGCCTATTATGATAAATGTCACCCAGAACTACATCCAAAGCAGATAGGAAATAGAAGAAAGTTAGCAAAAGACAAGAGAGTGTCAAAGTCTCCTGACCCCTTGATACGCTTCATGCACATGAGAGAGAGTGAAGAGAGAGGGGTGCAGGAGCCAGGAGGTGGGAACGGAAGACAGGTGGATTGGAAATAGATAATCACGACCATAGTGTAATATCATTTATCATAAAAACATAGGCATCAAAACCATACTCATCCTTTGATAATGTGTCAATAAGGATAAGTTAGTCCATCCTACGTGGCTACTCCCATCCTCAAACTAACATAAAGGAGAACTGGATTATTTGTCAATGGGATGAGTTATGTTTATTCCTCATCATGTTATCTGTACCAACATCAGCTGTAAGTTTGAAAGTAGAATGTAGAATAAAGCCAATAAACCAAGGAGATAAGCAGACTACATGGCCTGGTTAGTGTTCTGAAATGTGCAGATAATGCTACCAGTCCTGGCGCTATTGCGTTAAAAACTAAAGATCAGGTGGATCAGGCAATTAGGAGAAAGTATATGCCTAATTATATACAATGGTTGTTTCATACATAAAATGAACCTATGTGGACAGCCAGTAAATATAGCATTCAGGAACGACCCTTATTTGCATGCCGAAGAAGAGGATGTTTGAGAAGAGGCCAAAATGTGTTGAGACAGGAAGGATGTCTTGGAACAAGATGCCGAAATTGGTGGCTAAAATTGATTACTCTTTTTTCTTTGTTAGAAAGATACATTGTATAACAATAAGGTCTGATTCCATGTAGAACACATTTTGTCACTAGAGGTTAGTGCCCATTTTAGTAGACCCCAAATATATGATAAATCACTAAATTGTTGTTGGAAAAAATTTCCCATGCAACGTGCAAACTTTCAAACACTAGGAATGAGTTCTGGCACTTACTAACAGGAGCTTCTTGTTGCTTCCTTTGAGGAAGGATTCCAAGCCCATCTAACATTGATTCATCCAGCTCTACAAAGAAAGGATGTCTCAGACTCTAGGTAAACACAACAAGAAAATGAAACTGGTAGCTTACAAGCCTTACATGAAAAGTATTAAAAAAAAAGTGGTTGAACCTTTTGCCTGCAACAAGGTAGCCAGCAAACTTAAAGAGCCCAAAACACAAATCATTGCCAGTAGTGATGTATGACATCAGGAGTTCCCTGCATAAAAGATCAAGGTTAATTCTGATTATACAGCTTACAAGCCTTACATCTATAGCTGTTGAGTAGGACAAAAACTATTGACATCCTAACAACAACATCAATTCTTTGATAGATCTCAAAACTCATTCTGATATTGTATAGTTTCCCACTTGATCAATCTGTCCTCCAGTATGGCCATTTCAACTGATGTGATCTGATCCATATTCCATACCAGTTTCAACTTTGGCCAATCTGATTAAACACTCAAGGTTCACAACATATAACCATGTTAAAAGAGAAAGAAATATAACAGTCATTAGAATAGCCTATGGCTTTTTTATCATTTTTCTTTCTTCATACTCATTCTAAAGTGGATCTTGCAAATCAAGAAAAAGCAAAACAATAGCTGAGAGGTAATATATGAATGCAGACATACAGTTAGTTAACATGAAACTTTAACACATTTCTGTTTAATCTGGTGCAAGAGAGAACTATGCATAAAGAAGTGTCAAATCAATATGGCCTCTCTCCAGGAGACATGACACACTACATTTTTAGTCTTCACAAGCAATGGAACTGTACTCTTGTTCAACTTCCCACTCACTGCCCTGAATTAGACCAGATAGATTTGTGTGAAACATTGAGATTGTTTGATGGTTCAGAAATTAACAGAGATGCATTCTACTATAGATTTAAGATCTATAAGATAATAAGAGAAAATTTTTGAAGGAAAAAAAAAAGAATTTGGGCAGTCTGCAAACCTTAGAAATGATATGTAATAGGAAAGAAGCTCTTCATTTTTGAAGTCAAATGGGTGTGTTATGAGGTGGTTAATATGTTCATTACTGAAAATGTAATCTGCAGAATGAAACCAACAAAATGACATCATATGAAAATCTGAATGAAGCGATATTTATCAGAAAATTGCTAATTGACGAACACTCATATCATATATCTTAACTACAATATTCATCTACTTACACAGCAAGTTCACTTTTCAAATTGGATCATTATACTAATGTTTGCAGCAACTGAAGCGGACATCTTTAGTTCTATTAATCTTCAATATGCATACAAATTCACCCATAATCTGTCTCTCCATGAAAAACCTATAAAAATATATATGATCAGAATAAAAAATCAGCATCATCTAAATTGAAACTGAAAGACATCAGCTGTTAGTAGACTCACTCAAAAAAAGTTGGATCATGCTGGTCACCGTATGACCAGCTCTGCGAGTGATCTCAGAGCTTCAATTACATAATCCTTCATTATAGAATAAAAAGAGTACATAAACTTTATGGGCATACATCAATAACCAAGTCCAGATTAACAAATCATTCACCTTGTTAACTTCATTCACAATTTGGACCTTCTGTAGCTGATCAGAAACATACCTGTAAGGCACGATTGAATTTTAAGGTAACCAGTAGTTGAATAACAGAATGAAACTTTCCTTCATTTATAACGTGCAGATTCAAGAGGGTAACGTGAAAAGTGGGAGAAGGACAATCAGGGATCACTGCAGAAATATATGCATTCAATTTAAGAAAAAGGAAGATTGATCATGTGCTAATTATAATTATGAACAGAATTTGGTGGGGGAGTATAAATGCTAGACATGGATGGTCTGGAATGACATGGCTATCAACATCTTGTAGGGAATTGCAGTACTAATTAAATAAAGACTTTAGTACTAATTACACATCATTACACTGTAATTCTAAATGGAAGACTTTAGTGTTGTTAATGCCATGAGAAATCCCAGGTTTGGATTTTTGCACTAGGATCTTGCTACTGTTCTCTTAACAAGACTGCAGCAGATTTTCAACATTAGTAATACATTAAGTAAGATTATGTGTAGTCCTTTAATAAATTCTGTATTCTGATGGTGACAGCTCCATCCATATTATTGTCTTCTGGATTCTTTTTGAGAATGTCATGGCTATGCATCGGTTGAGAGCAACTATAATTGGTCTGTTGGAGATAGGAAGAGTAAACGAATGGGTTGTCACTGAGAAGCTGGGAGATACTGCCAAGGAAAAGCCCGAAGCGAGAACAAAAGAGAAGCAGCCCCGAACGAGATTCAGGGACAGGTAAATTGGGCGAGCAAAGGCCTGAACATTAACTACGAGGTGAGGGACAACAGGAAAGGGTACAAAGCAGGTGCTCTGAAAGAAGGAATGGGCCGACGCTATGTCCGTCTGTGTGAATTTGTTGCAGTCTTTAATGCTGACTTCCAGCCAGAATCAGATTTCCTCATGCGGACAATCCCATTCCTCATGCACAACCCAGAGATTGCTCTTGTCCAATCACGTTGGGATTTTGGTAGGCCCGTTAGTTTAGATCATTAAGTTGCAGTACATAGAAGAATAACTTGCATCCCCCTTAAGGTATTTGGTTATTTCAGTTCCATCCTGTTCATGTTTATTCATGTTAAACTAGGAACATTAGAAAGAAATTTAGAGGCTGGCAAAGTAGCATTGAACATGTGGGACCTGTTAGGTGACATCCCACTTGAAATATGGTGAACGGGGTTTCACACTTTATATCATCTGAAAGAAATTGGAGTTCTCAGAAATCAGACTACTGAAATAAGCAAAAAAAAAAAAAGGAACAAGAACTATTAATTTACCGAGGGGTCACAAACATTCCAGAAGATTCTAGGAGCAATCGGATGAGTAGGGAGGCAATGTTTGGCGCAGGACAAATTGGGATCCACATACTTATACAAGATAAATTATCCTTCATCATGACAATAGCTCCTGCCTTTGGTTATGTGTGTTTCCTTATGGTTAGAACAAAGAAACAGCTATGTATCCTTTCTCCCATCATTTGGGTTCTACACCCTCCCTCAGGATTTTCTGCATCGCTGGTTTGGGGCGAATCAGTTTTTTTTTTCTGATCGGCTCTGATTCCGGAGAATCACGCCAATTCGCATGGGAATCGATGGGAGTCTTTCCAATTCTCATGCTAATCGGGAGAGTCATGATTCCCATGATTCTATCCGATTCACTCGAATCGGACCGATTCGCTACTCCATGGCAAACCCTTCCCCAGCTAACAAGTCCATATCTTACATAATCATTTATGAGGATACTTTTTACCAGGTAGATGCAGCAAATCAAGTAATATAATCATGTTTTTTTTTTTCCTATCTTCTGTTTAGACCCAATCAAGTAGGATCCAGCCATGGCCTTTTTATTCCATTCAAAAAATGAAATATGCTCTCATCAGAGTTGCTCATTTCTCATGGATAATTGTCGGATTTTGTTCTTCTTGTGGAGCATAAATAAGGCAAATCATCTTTAACTGCCCATCTGTTTGAGAGTTTCTTTTTATTCTGGTTGCTAATATGAGGTATCCACTTATGCTTCTCTGCCTATGGTCCATCTCAGAGGTTAAAATAACAAGATCACAAAAACCATTGTTATCACTATAGCTTGTCCTCATTTTTGAATTGAAGTCATGGATGAGTCTGATGAATATGCTTACTACGAAACACCTTGCATATCTTTAAGAATCTGATTTTTCTATTCAGTAAATTGGAGAAAAGAACTTGGCATTCAATACATACACTCTATGAAATCACAGTTTTATCATCATTTCTTTGAAACTGGTCCAAGCAGTGAGAGATAGTCAACTACCATCAAATTGAATTATAGAATTGCACAAATATGCATAACCTCCGAGTAATACTTCTAAATTCTGCATTTTCTACAATGCTGCCACACTGTTTTGTACATTCTAATTTGCTACAAATCATAAAAATACCATCTTTTAGAAATTAATGACATTATGTAGATTTTAACTAGTTCCTTGGGAACTTCTTAGCTCAATGAGAGGAATGCATCTTGTCTTCTATACTTCTCTTGCCTGAACATGAGTCAAAATTCTCCCCCATATTCATTCTGATTTATGTACTTTCAATTGACAGGAAGTTGCTGATGTGGCCTTTACTGGGAAATTTTGCAGTTAATTACCAGGAATGCTTGATGACAAGGATACAAAAGATGACTTTGGATTATCACTTCAAGGTGGAGCAGGAAGCAGGTTCATCCGCCTACGCTTTATTCGGTTTCAATGGTAAAAGCAATTCATTTTCTGATTAATCAGTGGTGCAGAATTATTTTGTGAAGGAAGGACAAAAGAAACAATCACTACCCTACAAAGTATCCATTACTAACAGTGACCACATATTTTGCTATGAAAGGAGTGGGAAGCCCCTGCTAAATCACACTGGTGTATTATTATAATGCTAGATGCAGAAAGTATTTTTCCTTTTGTTTGATAATAATAGATAAGGAAAGAAACCAAATTGCTCAAATGGTGTTTCAAGTGGAAGAAGAAATGCAAATAGAAGATGTGATAGGAGAGAAATGCTATGCTGGATATTGAAGCTTTTGCAATGGAGGACAAAATGTTTATTCAGTAATTATATATGAAAACATGGGTATATTTGGCATGCTTTAACACTTGATTTACCTTCTCTTATGAAGGCACTGCTGGTGTATGGAGAATTTCAGCTCTCATTGATTCAACTGACCCTTCAGCCTCAGCTTCACAATGGGCCTTCCAATTCTGCCAGATCAACCTCCCCTGCAATCCCAAACCAATGGGGACAAGAAGAGAAAGATCAGTTCTTCTGGGTTCGTACTATGATCCCTAGGTGATTTATCCGGCACATTCCAACAGCAGGTGTGTCAGGATAAAGATGAGAGGGGAGGCCGGAGAGGGGGAGGGTCGGAGCCCGGAGGGGGGAGCGCAGAAGGGGAGGAGCCGGAGTGGGGGAGGGTCGGAGCCCGGAGGGGGGGGAGCGCAGAAGGGGAGGAGCGGAGGGGGGGAGGGCGGATGAGAGGGAGAGACAGAGGGAGGGAGGTTGAGGAACTTACCGCCGTGCACAGTGCTGTGGAGTCGCCGGACCTGCCGCGCAAAGGAGCCGCCGCTGCCGCCACGTCTGCAAGGGTCCGACCGCGCAGAGGAGCCGCCGTCGCCGCGTCAACAATGGTCCGCCGCCGCCGCGTCTGCAAGGGTCCGACAGTAGGTCGCCGCGTCGCCGGGAGGGTGCTGGCCGCGCTGTGGCCGGCCGAGATGACGAGGGAGGGAGGAGGCAGGGCCGCAGGACGGGATTTCCAATTTGGCTGAGAAGATTTGGTGGGAAACGGGGGAGAGGGAGTTTTTTTTCGGGTAGGTTTTAAGGATATGTTTTTAGGTATGGACCATTAATTAATTATGTAATTAGATATTATATATATTTAAATATTATTAGATATGTTAATTAAATAATATATATCATTCTTGAATATATCTATAACATACATAAAATAATTATCTAAATATATTAGAATATATATTTATATATGTTTATTAGTATAAATGTTACATTAAATATACGACGGGGAGGGTGTTCTGCATGCGTGTGTATTAAGTATTATAATAGTTGTTAACCTAGGTTAGATAAAATACAATATCAAATTTAAGTATATATTTTAAAATATCAATAAATAATTATCAATTTTTTATAATATTTTTAGATGGATGAAATATATATTGAGCATATTTTACGTTTAAATTACATACTGATATAGTTAATCTTTTATTTCTATAGTATTTAATTATTATTGAAATATAAACGTACATGTTTAAAAGTAAATAAAAAATATACCACATGCAAGTGCAGTGCCGATCATATTGATTTGGTATCATGATATTACCAACGTCTGACAACATCGAAGATAAACTTTTGGAGATGGGAAGCAGAGGTGCATCTAGATTGGATAGATATATAATCAAACTGCATGAAAATTAAGTGATGACGTCGCAGTGCGCATAGAACGAAAACTTCCTACCACAAGTAGAGAGCTAGGCCGCTTCGTCGGTTCTTATCGCCAAAAAATGGAACATCTAGCTTGAACCATGTGTACGTAGCAAAATATATGTCACTCTGAGGATTAGACATGTATTGTCAAGTAAATGGTAAAATCAGAAATAAGAAAAGTCAAGTAAACAAATTTCTTCCTTGTAGTTATCAGGAAGTGAGAATTTCTCATGTATTGAACAATTAGATATTGAGTTTCAAATACTCACATGTACACTATCTGAAACCAGATAGCTACAAATTTTAACATATACTTTAGGTGCAATGCCACACTAGACCATTCACACTCCCATGGGCACAAGTACTTTTGGGTGCTCCTCTTAGGACCATGTCAGGGCCCTTTTATTGGCTCATTGTAAATTCATGAGAGATCTAGGACAGATCCAAGTTCTAGACATTACAAGTGAAATTTCAAGAACATGAGATAAGCAAATCGAGTAAGAACTGATACGTGAATACATTATAAATCACTTTTTAGAAGGAGGTCGCTTAATAAATATTTTAAGTAAATCTGAAATTAATTAGTGTATCATAGTTCATGTAAAAGTTATTTCAAGTTCGAATTCTAATTAGCAGGGTGTGTCGACCTAGAATATGGGTGTGTCGACCTAAGTCACTAGAGACAGTGTGTCAACCTGAATAAAAGAGAGTGTTGACACTCTGAAGGATAGTGTCAACTCTCTGCAAGGTATAGGTCGATTATGAAGGGATAGGTCAACATTATAAGAGATAAAATCGGTCAACACTACTGGATAGATAATGGTGACACTACTGGATAGATAGTGTTGACACTACTGGACGGATAGGTCAACACTACTGCATAGATATATAGTGTTGACACTACTGGATAGATAGTGTTGACACAACTAGATAGATAGGTGAACACTATTGGATAGATAGTGTTGACACTACTGGACAGATAGTGTTGACACTACCACTGTTTCCAGAACACAGTCGGAAGAAAAGAAGAAGAATAAGAATCCTTCACAAGAACACTTACCTAAGACATGAGTATTAGTTAAACAACGTATACAGAGACCAAAAAGTATACCTAATAATCTTTATGACACGCAAATCAAGGGGTAAATATGATAGATACTCATATTCAAGATCCTAACCAAAGATGGAGACATGAAGAAAGGAGATACAGAAATAGTCCTACATGATGATCACACAATTCAGAAATCATATAGTAGCCTTTAAAAATGAAACTTCAGATGAACATTTGTTTTTCATTTATATTAACTGAAGTTCTTGACTTATAAACTTGATTAAATATCAAGAAAAAAAACTTATTATCTTAAAGGTAATGTGAAGATATCTACCTTACACTTATTTCCTTCTTCTTTATTCCCAGAGAAAACCAAGTTAGCTCGTTTTTTCCTTACGCGAAAACTCCTCCCTTCCCGACGTTTCTTCCTCTCCCAATGCTTCCGCCAACCCTTTCTATATACTCTTTATATATATGTATATATATATATATGCTTGCACATGCATATAAACACTTCCACACTCTCCCACGTAGCTATTTATCTCATCATTACCTCCACTTTCTTTAAGACCTTACACACTCCCATGTGACATTAATTAATTAACAAGCACGTACACTTCACATATATATATGCATGCAGAAAGTTTATCCATTTCGTTGACATTATTTTATCTTTTCTTTTAACACACACACACACACACCACACACACACACACACACACATATATATATATATATATATATATATATATACTAATAATGTTGAACCACTCCTATATTTTACCCTTTTATTTTGGTGATAATAAAATTTATGTTTAATTAATTATTATTAAAATATTTAATATCATGTTTTTCTTAATAAATATAAATTTATGTGATTAATTGAATATTAAATATATTTAATACCATGATTTTCTAATAATAAATTAAATATCATGATTTTCTAATAAATATAAATTTATGACATTATTGCCATGAGAATGCACTAAAACCATAAATCGATGTCTATTCAATATATATCGATTTCAGTTCAAAGTGCCATAAGGATTTGCTCTCATAAGGATTCACTGCCATAAGGATTCGCTCTCATAAGGATTCACTCTCATAACGATTCCTTTGTAAACTCTCATAAGGATTCGCTCTCATAACGATTCCTTTGTAACTCTCATAAGGATTCGCTCTCATAACGATTCCTTTGTAACTCTCATAAGGATTCGCTCTCATAACGATTCCTTTGTAAACTCTCATAAGGATTCACTCTCATAACGATTCCTTTGTAACTCTCATAAGGATTCGCTTTCATAACGATTCCTTTGTAAACTCTCATAAGGATTCGCTCTCATAACGATTCCTTTGTAACTCTCATAAGGATTCGCTTTCATAACGATTCTTTTGTAACTCTCATAAGGATTCGCTCTCATAACGATTCCTTTGTAACTCTCATAAGGATTCACTCTCATAACGATTCCTTTGTAACTCTCATAACGATTCGCTCTCATAACGATTCGCTCTCATAACGATTCGCTCTCATAACGATTCCTTTGTAACTTACACAGACTTCTCATAAGGATTCCTTTGTAACTCACACAGACTTCTCATAAGGATTCCTTTGTAACTCACACAGACTTCTCATAAGGATTCCTTTGTAACTCACACAGACTTCTCACATGGATTCCTTTGTAACTCTCATAAGGATTTGATAAGTGAAACATCGATTCCTTTGTAACTCTCATAAGGATTTGATAAGTGAAACATCGATTCCTTTGTAAAATATGGATTTCACTTAAACATAGATTTATTTTATATTTCAAAATATTTTTTGGCATCTAGTGAAAAAGTCAAATATTCTTGATTTGCGTAATCCTTTATCTTTCTGACAGGAGATCTTTTTGCTTAACTTTCTAGATCTCTTCTCTCCTGCCAACAAAAGAGAGATTACTTACCACTTCTGGGTGGCAACAGGAAACATAGATGTATGAGCTTTTTTGACAGAAACACTCTTTTATCTAAACACTTTTTTCTATGCTTGCAGACCTCGTAGACCACAAATTATCAGAAGAAAGAGAAGATGAGCAACGGCTAGAACTCCAACGGATTTATTCAAATTGCTCATATAAAAGATGAAGCAAGGCTGAAGAAGAACGATGAGCTTTCCTGAAGATTTTTCAAGAGTGTACATCCGGGAAGAACCTCAACTCCACATACACTCAAAGGAAAAGAGAGAAAGAGCCTGAGCCCAAGAAGAAGTGTTCAAGCATCTGAAGCCCTCAAGCTTCAAGCTCCTTCTCCTCTCTTCACTCTCTCTGTGTGCATCTTTGTAATCTGGGGGAGAGAGTCTTTTGCTGAGAGTTCTTTTAGTTGGTTTTTATTTGTTCCAACTCTCAGCTTTGTTCTTTCTTTTCTAAGAAAGATCCTGTCCGGCTGTAGGACTGTATACAGTTGTTAACCTAGCTAGGCGTTAGTGTCTAGCAGAACCGCACTGGGGTTTGTACCAGGAGGTTGGCTTCTTTACCTGTAAGAGAAGTGGGCTGCCTTCTTGCCCGGGAAAGAGAAGAAGACCAGCTGGGGTGCTGGGTGTTGTAGTGTCCTTAAGGGGGACTGTACCCTTGGTTAGTGAAATCCCAAGAAGTTGCTTGGGGACTGGACGTAGGACTTCCACGTGGGAAGGGCCGAACCAGGATAAACTCCTTGTGTCTTTTGTGTGATTGTTTATTTGCTTCCGCACTACTCTCTTTATCACACTAAACTAACTAAACCTTCAAGTGTTGATTTCTGTGTTTAAGTTTCTATTTTAGATTTCAGAAAAACCTATTCACCCCCCCCCCCCTCTAGGTTAGCTTGCTGCCGTACCAAAAGGGCCAACAATAAATATATATACTTTTACACATACCTGCCACTACCTACACATGTTCACATTTAGATGCAGGTTAAATCTTACGTAAACAAGTTACGTAACTAGATTACTATTCATTTAATTAGATCTATTTGGAACCTTAATTTAATATGTAAATGACATCCAAATAAAATAAAATTTCAACCATTGTCTAATTACAATGTGGTTTGTTTATGATAATTTTTATTTTAAATTTTCCTGAAAAAATATTTATCAAGTATAAATTGTCCTAAAAATAGATAAATCATATTTACCTCATTACCCGTGCATCAAAAATTCTCAATATCCACATTTTTTGTATCAACATATTTTTTTGATAATTATGGTAATTTCAAACTAAATTTTATTACCAAAATCCAGTGACACCTTGTCAGTGTACATATGTGCAGAAATGGTAACGACATGAAACAATATAATCTTTAAATGATTTTCTGCTGCAAATATGCTAGGGGCTTCATACTTGGTATTAATTTGAGATGTCACAAAATTTCCTCACATCATTGAGAATTTGTGATTGAAATAAAATCAGTCATCACTCGGTTCTCAAATATAGAGACCGAAATAATTCGGTCCCTATTCGGTCCCTAAATAGGGACTGAATATATAGGGACCGAATAGGGACCGAATTATTTCGGTCCCAAATATAGAGACCGATTTCATTCGGTCTCTATTCGGTCTCTATTTAGGGACCGAATTATTTCGGTCCCAATATAGAGACCGAAATAATTCGGTCCCTAAATAGAGACCGAATAGGGACCGAATTATTTCGGTCCCAATTATAGAGACCGAAATAATTCGGTCCCTATTCGGTCCCTATTTAGGGACCGAATAGGGACTGAATTAAAACGTTCCCAATATAGAGACCGATTTAATTCGGTCCCTATTCGGTCCCTAAATAGGGACCGAATATGGACTGCATTAAAACGGTCCCAAATATAGAGACCGAAATAATTCGGTCCCTATTCGGTCCCTGAATAGGGACCGAATAGGGACCGATTTTGAATCGGTCTCTAAAGCATTTATTTAGAGACCGATTCATTGCAGTGACAATTCGGTTACTAGTTGGGACCGAATAGGGACCGAAATATTTCGGTCTCTATTACCGTTTTTTTCTTGTAGTGGGCCACCGAGGAGGTTACTTCAGCCACGGGGGTGGTCCTGCCCCCCATGCCCCCTACCGAAGTGACTGCAGAAGTGGGGACACACGCACCCACTGAGGTGACTTCTGGTGCTGAAGAAGCAACTGCAACCGAGGAGGTAGGGTCCGAGGAGAGAGCAGCTGCTGGCGGTATTGCCGAGGCCGCGGAAGAGCGAGCCGAAGACTCTGGTGATGACCGGAGGCCACTCGGTGAAGTGTTGAGGAGAAAGCGTCCCGAGATTCCCTCGACAATGGCTCTGGAGGCGACACTCGATCGCCTCAAGGGAACGCACCAAGGGACCTTCCGCCAAGCCCTTCTGCCTCGCACCTCGAGCAGGTAGCGAGGTGTCAAGACCTGACGCCCGAGCATACTCCAGAGGTGTCAGGCGAGGGCTACCATCCAGAAAGCCGTGCAGAAGATGGCGCTGTCGATGACGTCGACTTGGGGGCTCTTATGGACGGAGTCGCCGAATCTCTTGAGGTACTGAGGGCTTTAGCTACCCGGGCCCAAAATCAAAGGCATCTGTGGGAAGTATAGACTGCTTTCTGTGAAGGCATGACTGCACAGCACAAGGCTCACGAAGCAGAGCTGCAGGACGAGGTGAAAGACCTCAAGGCTTCCCTTCGGACTTCCGAGCTCAACTTAGCCCTTGCGCGGGCTGAGAAGGAGGCCTTTAGCAAGGTGTTGGCTGACGTCGAGATCCGTGCCATTGCCGCGTACAAGGCTGGGCCGGATTTTTGAGAAGACCTGGAGCAGTACGGGGCCCGCTGTTACAAGGTGGGTCTCAAGGCTGGAAAGGAGCATGGTGAACAACTTTCTTGGGTCAAGCGCGCCTGAGAAGCCTTTGAGGCCGCCGTGAAGGAGTGCCGGCGTCGAACCAACGACGCTCGTCTGGACAGGATACAATTCACGTAGTTTTACTTTGGGCGGATGCCTCTTTCAAACGATGGCGCCGGCCCTTCCAAGCAAGCTCCTTAGCCTTTCTGCTTTAGTTTTCCTCTCTTTTTTTGCAGACCTGGCTCGTAGAGCCTTTTTGTAAAAGGTTATGAGTGAAAATTTCTTTTGATCCTAGTCATGGCTTCGCTTTTTCTACCTTCATTCCCTTGTACTCGTTCTATCTGAACCGGAATTCGTTGGTCGTTGGTCGTCTAGAAAGGTTCGCAGTCACCACCCAGGTCGTTTGGAACTGCCAAGAGGTTCCGACCAGGGGTGTTTGTGTGGAATACTATACTAGGTGGTATCGCCTTTAATCCTTTCGAGCTGAAAAGCTTCGGACAAGGATGGACTCGGATACTAGCTCAAGCCGACCTAAAGAATGGGAGGAAGAGAAGTAGGATGTCGAACAGAAGGTTTTTATAAATAGTAAGCCTTCAAGTTGGATACATGCCAGGTTCTGGGTATGGCCCCGCCACTAGGAGTAGTTAGCTTGTAAGAGCCTTTTCCAAGAACCTCGGTGACCTGATAAGGTCCTTCCCATTTGGGGGTGAGTTTGCCGGCTGCTCTTCGGAGATCCGATGCCGAGCAACGGCGAAGGAAAAGGTCCCCTTCGAAGAAGCGCCTTTCCCGAACTCGGGAGTTATAATATTGCGCAAGTCCCTGTTGGTAGGAGACTAGTTTGATGCTGGTGTCACCTTGGCGTTCGCAAGCATGTCTAAGTTTTCCCTGAGCGTGCGATTATTGGCAGCCTCGTCGAAGTGAGTTGTCCGGAGAGTGGGGAGAGCCACTTCCAAAGGTACAATGGACTCTGTGCCGTAGGCCAAATGGAAAGGGGTCTCCCCTATAGCTACCCGAGCAGTTGTTCGGTGGCACCACAACACATTAGGGAGCTCGTCAATCCACGAACTACCGACAGCTTCTACTCTTGTGCGAATCCTGTGCAGCAACGTACGGTTGGCATTTTCGACCAGACCATTTGCCTGAGGATGTGCCACAGAGGTGAAGTGGTTGTAGATGCCAAGTTCGGCGCACTTCTCTGCTTGAAGAAGGTGCTATCGAACTGCTTCCCATTGTCGGAGGTAATCACTCTTGGGACGCCAAACCTACAGAGGATGTTCTTCCAAACGAACTTCCACGCGGCTTGTTCGGTGATTATGGTAACATGTTCCGCTTCGACCCACTTGGTGAAGTAGTCGATGGTCACGAACAAAAACTTCTTCCGACCCTGGGCCTCTGGGAAGGGACCCAGGATATCAATGCCCCACCTAGCGAAAGGATGAGGCTCAAACAGTGTATGAAGTTGCTCTACAGGTTGCTTAATGAGCTGCCCGAACTTCTGACATTCCGAGCACCTTCTGACAAAAGACATACAGTCCTTTTGTAGAGAGGGCCACCAGAACCCTGCTCGAATAATGCTGTGTGCCAGCGTTCTGCCCCCTAAGTGGCTTCCACACAATCCCTTGTGAACCTCTTCGATAGCCGAAAAGGCCTCTTCAAGGCTGAGACACCGTAAGAGGGGTCTCAAAAGGGACCGTCGGTAAAGCTTGCCTTCAATAAGGTGAAACGCTGAGAACGCAGTCTGACCTTCCGAGCTTCGCCCTGCTTAGGGGGAAGCTCGCCTCAAAGTAGATAGGCAAGGAGAGGGTCCATCCAGTTTGGAACTGGAGGGTCGGACCAATGGCTGCCACATCCACTTCGGTGCTCGGTGCAGCGAGTTCTTCGCTGAATACGGAGCGAGAAGGGGAGATGTCACCTGAAGACGCCAGCTTGGCAAGTGCATCGACTCGCGTGTTCTTCTCCCGTGGAACGTGTATGACTTCGAAGTAGAGGAGGCCTTCTGCTCGACTCTTGACCTGTTGAAGGTACTGGGCCATGCGTGGCTCCCTTGCTTCGAACTGTCCGTTCACCTGGCCGGCAACCAATTGGGAGTTGCTGAAGGCCCTAAGTCGAAGGGCTCCAAGGTGCCTAGCCATCCGGATTCCGGACAGTAATGCTTCGTATTCGGAAACGTTGTTGGACGCTGCAAAGCAGAATCGGAGGGTATATTGGAACTCTAAACCCACCGGAGAGGTGAGGACCAGGCCAGCTCCGCTCCTTGTGACACACGAGGATCCATCGACGTAGAGCTCCCATGGGGGCTCGTCGGCCAGCGGATGATCCTGTTCGGTAGGGAGAGTGCATTCCGCGATGAAGTCCGCCAATGCTTGTGCTTTGATGGTCATCCTTGGATGGTAGCTGATGTCGAATTCACCTAGCTCGATGGCCCATTTAATGACCGGCCGGAAGCCTCTGGCCGCTGAAGGATAGACTTCAGCGGCTGGTCGGTGAGAACCGTGATTGAGTGGGCTTGAAAGTAGGGCCTGAGTTTCCAGGCAGCCGTGACCAGAGAAAGGGCGAGTTTCTCTGCTCGGGGGTACCTTCTTCAGCCTCTTGAAGGACCCTACTGATGTAGTAAATGGGACGCTAGGCCGCTCCTTCTCTAATTAATACTGCGCTGATGGAGTGTTCGGTAATCGAAAGGTATACGAACAAGGGTTTCCTGAGCACAGGTTTCAAGAGAACAGGTGGGGCTACCAGATATGCCTTCAACTCAACGAAGGCAACTTCACAGTCCTTGGACCACCGTACATGCCCCCCTTGCTGTGAGGAGCTTCTGGGTCCTCGCAGCAATTTGAAGAAGTTCAAGCTCCTCTCCGCTGCTTGGGACATGAATCGGTTGAGTGCGGCTAGACGTCCAGTCAGACGTTGGACGTCGCGTATCGTTTTAGGGCTGCTCATTTTAAGTATTGCTTGGATTTTCTCAGGGTTGGCCTCTATTCCTTTGTTTGAGATGAGGAATCCAAGGAACTTCCCTGAGTGCACTCCAAACGCACACTTGGCTGGGTTGAGCTTCATGTTGTACCTTCGCAAAGTTGCGAAGGTCTCTTCGAGGTCGGAGATGTGGTCGGCGCTTGGGAGCATTTTGACCAATATGTTGTCGACGTAGACCTCCATGTTTTTCCCAATCTGCAGCTCGAACATCTTGTTGACTAGCCGCTGGTATGTCGCACCAGTGTTTTTCAGACCAAAGGGCATCCTGGTAAAACAGTCTAAGCCCAGGTCAGTGACAAACGTGGTGGCGTCCTAGTCTGGAGGATACATGCTGATCTGGTGATAACCAGAGTATGCATCCAAAAAGCTGAGAAGCTCATGTCCAGACGTTGCGTCCACCAACTGGTCGATGCGTGGCAGAGGAAAGTTATCCTTGGGCGTTGCTTTGTTAAGGTCCTTGTAATCCACACATACGCGCCATTTGCCAGTGGTTTTGTGCATGAGGACTACGTTGGAGATCCATCTTGGGTATTGGGCTTCCCGGAGGAGCCCAACTGCTCGGCTTTTGATGACGTGATCTCGGATCACGGTCTACCGTTCTTGGTTGACGGGTCACCTCCTTTGTTGAACTGGTGGGACCCGTGGGTCCAGGCGGAGGCGATGCACCATCACTTCTAGAGGGATGCCCGGTAACTCATCGTCGGACCACGCGAACACGTCTAAATTAGCTAGCAGGAAGGCTATATACCGCTGCTGCTCTACTTCCTCTAGTAACGCACCAATGTATAGGACGTGTTCGGGGTCGTCATCCACTTGGACCGGAAGCAGGTCCTCGGCAAGAGCTCCACAGCTGGTGGAAGGCTGGTCGGCCGGTGGAGGAACAGGTGCTGGAGCCGCGAGTGGCTACTTGTCCCTTAGAGAAAGGACATAACACCGTCGGACTCGCGCTGGCATCTGAGCACCTCGCCGACCCCGCACGGGGTGGGGAACTTCATCTTCTGATGGAGGGATGAAGGCACCGCCTTGATCCGCCCGATCAGACCTCTACCAAGGATGACATTGTAGCCGGACATATTCCTGATGACCAAAAAATCCACCACCTTGGTCACACACTTCGGAGCCGTCCCGAGGGTGATCGGGAGGCGAACTCTACCCATAGGCTGAACCGACACCCCCGAGAAGCCGAACAGAGGCGACTCTACAGGGGTGAGCTGGTAGGTTTTTAGGCCCATAAGGAGATAGCAATCGTAAGCCAATACGTCGGGGGCACTTCCATTGTCTACCAGAATCCTGCACACATTACAATGATTGATGGTTGCTGAAACGACCAACGCATCAGTGTGTGGGGTGGTAACCCTACAAGGTCTTCGTCCGAGAAGGTTATGGCCTCCTCGGACCGTGCGTGCGTGGGATTAGAGGGGTAAGGATCCGGCGAGGTATCGGAGGTCTATCCACGGCATGTACTCGCCTCACGTAATCGCATCGGCTTTGAGTGCTTTCTCTACTTGTGCCGAATCCTCCCGCATCACATTGATTTCTTTCCCGTTGGGCTCTTTGTTGATCGGTTGCTCGAGAGTCCGCTCTCGGCGTCTGGGGCGGTCTTCATTCCGGCGTACGAACCGTCTGAGGTAGCCGCGCTTGATCAGAAACTAGATTTCGTCCTTGAGCTGGCGGCATTCAGAGGTATCGTGGCCGTGGTCGTGGTGAAAGCGACAATACTTCTCCTGGTTGCGCCTCCGGGGATCGGAGCGCATCCTCTGCGGCCACCGAACATATGGTTCATCCCTGATCTCTGCCAAGATCTGTTCGGGTGCCACCGTCAGGGGTGTGCAGTCGGTGAAGGGGCGTGGTCGGCACGGCGAATCACCGTTGCATCGTCCTTTCTTCCGATCACGGTCGGAACCGTTGTCGGATGACCTCTTCTTGTCCGACGACTCTCCCTGCTCTGCTCAGCTAGCAGCCAGACTCTCCTCGCACGCCGCATGGCGTTGTGTGGTAGAGAGGAGCTCGGCAAGGGTGGAGGGCTACTGCACTCCCAGCATCCTCTGCAGAAAACCATCGCGAGTACCCTGGATGAGGGCACTGGTGGCTAACAGGACATCGAGGCGCGAGATGCGGAGCGCCTCAGTCTGGAACCTCTTGATGTAGTCCCAGAGTGCTTCTCCCTTCTTTTTCCGAACAGCGAGAAGGGAGGCCGCGGTGCGCGGTTGCGACCTTCCGCCCAGGAAGTTGTCCCAAAAGGACTTCTTCAACTGATGTAACGAAGAGATGGAACCCGCAGGGAGGGCTTCGAACCAGGCCCGAGTAGTTTCCTTCAAGGTGGCCGGAAAGGCCTGACATTTGGCCGCATCAGATGCTTCGTGGAACACCATATGCGACTCAAACCCGTGGATGTGGTCCGCGGGGTCAGAGGTGTCGTCGTATGGTGCGATGGTAGGCAGAGGGAGCTTGGGAGAGACCCAAGCCTCCAGGATCTCCGCAATGAATGGGGAGCGGAAGTTCAGGTCCTCCTCGGCCGGAGTTTTGCCCTCGGCACACTGGACCATCGCGTCCACACGATGTTCCAGGTCGACGACTATTAATCTCATAATTATCATGAATAATCATGCCATTTTATTGACAAATACTTGATAAATTCATAGATTTCTCTTATCATGGACTATAATTGATGAAATTCAATTATATGTTGTATTTGCAGGTTAATGGGCCATTCTATGAAATGCTTAATGGGCCAATGGATTGGATTGAAGCAAGAGAGAATAAAGGAGAGATTCTATTAATTTTTAAAACACTTTCTCACTTTTAAAAATCTCATCTCCTATTTTCCAAAAATCTCTCCTTTCTTTCCTCTCTCCCCCTTCCTCTCTTTCTCTATTACTTTATAAACCCTCCCCCTCTCTCTCTCATTCGTATTCTCTCTTCTACTCTCTCCCTCTCTCCTGCGCACCTCCTTCCTCCTCTTTCTCTTTCCTTCTTTTTTCTCTTTCTTCTTCTCCCTCTCTCCTGGTCTCTCTCTTTCTCTGTCACAGCAGCAGCAGCACAGGCACCTGCCACCGCCCACCCGCGCCCAGGCCTGCCGTGCCCGCGCGCGCGCCCGCCTGCCTCGCGCGCACCGCCCATCGGTGCCTGCGCGCACCGCCCGTCTGCCCCCACGCGCGCTCCCGCCTGCGTGCCCCTGCCTGCCGCCCCGCACGCCTGCGCCCTTCACGTTGCCGCCGCTCCTCTCTCTCTCTCCTCTCTATCCTCTCTCTCTTTTCTCTCTTCTCTCTCTCTCTCCCTCTCTCTCTCTCTCACGCGCCGCTCCTCTCTCTCTTCTATCCCCTCTCTCTCTCCTCTATTCGCTCTCTCTGTCGTCTCTCTCTCCTCTCTCTCTCTCTCCTCTCTCTCTCTCCTCTCGTTTTCTCTTTCTCGTCTCTCTCTGCTCTCTCTCTCTCATTTCCTCTCTATTTCTCTTTGTAAATTAGTTTAGTTTATTTGTGTACTGTGTGAAACTCATAGATTTTATTGTCATAATATTAGTTACCTTTTGTTAATTAGACTTTTTTCTCTCTCCTCTCTCATGTCTCTCTTTTCTATCACTTTCTTTCTATCTCTCTCTTCTAATTTCTCTTCTTAGATTAGATTTACTTTTGATCGATTAATCTTAGGAGTTAGTTTAAAATCCTCCGCACACTTTTCTAATCAAAGAAACTCAAGATTTTCAAAATTAATAATCTTTTTCCCCGTGATTCGACTCGGCTCTCACCACTTAACTACTATTAAAATATTTAGTGTAGGCCGATTATTTGAGATTGTTAGTCACGTGTTTAACGACGCATTCGTGGGCTATCAATTTTTTGGCGCCGTTGTCGGGGAATTAGATTTTTATTTTTGTTAATCTTGGTTCTTTTTGTATATATTGATTCTCACATCTTCTCTCCTTTTTTAGGTGTCAAAACAAAAGAAAAATCAGAAAAAATCTGCTGAAAAATAGAATCTGTGGCTGAAGACAAACAACTGTCAGTAAAAGTGGATCTGTGCAGAAAACTGTCGCTAAGGATAGCAATCTGTAGGTAAAAGGGTCTGTTTTGAATGAAAAATCCGAAAATTGCTGGAAAAATCAGAAAAAAAGGGATAAGTGAGTTGAGTTCCCTTCTCTCACTTTTTCCATTTGTTTTTATTTCCAAAAGAACGAGGGATTGCGTTGGAGGTAAGTACCATTAAAACCCTCTTAATTTAGTTTCCTTTTCTTAGTTACCATGTTTAGATAATTAATAAAAAAAAGAAAAAAATCCAAAATCTAAAAAATCAATCACTTGAATCCAATAAAAGATGTCATGCCAAGATTAGAAATCTTCCATCTTTAGGACATACGTCATTTAGATTTCCATCTTTAGTTAATTTCCTTCTTTCTTTTTTTTGAAAAGTTTCCTTTCTTGTCGAAGATTGCAGGAGGCAAGATGAGAATCTCAACTTTTTAGAAAGCATGATCATGCATTGCCATGCTTGCATAGAACCCCTTGCTTGATTTTGTGGTGTGCACATCATTTCTAAAATAATATAAGGGCAATTTTCTTAACAAGATAAGGTGGGGATTTGATCACCCTTCCTTAGCCCACAAACCACAACTTCTTGCATCTTTTGCATTCCCAAGCCCAATAAAAGGCAGTAGATATTGAACCTAGGGTTCACAATGAGATTTTGGTCCACCTAGTCCCACTATCAAGTTTTGGAAACCGGTGTCTAAGGCTAGAGGTTAAGTGGCAAATGCCTAAGCGGGAAAGTGGTTCTCTAATTAGGTCCCTACGGAAGTAGGGGGAGCCTCCCACTACCCCACTTCTTACCTGGCCAGTGGACATACATGTTAATAGACTTAGGTTGGGTTTAAGTCACTTTGTGAGAAAGCTTACTTTTAGATCCCAGATCCCTAGGTCATTTAGGTTAATTGTTTGCAACTTATTTGTCTCTGCCTGAAAACAAATAAAAAAAATCTAAAATTACAATAAAAAAAGAGCGAAAAGTCTAATCTTTCTCATTCACAATCATATGTGGGCCAACCCAGCACATTATATAGGCCATGGCCCAAACCAATTTTCATCTCTCATTTAACGTGGCCCAGCCTACTTTGAAAATACACATTTCTTGTCAGTCCACTATGAAAGTACATTCCCTGGGGTGGCCCAACTCTCAGATTTTTCCCAAGATCAGGCCCGCCATACTAATTTGTTCCATAATGTGACATCTTTCACCCAAGCAGAAACACAATATTTTCAAGGGCCTTTCACCTCCACTCCTTACCCAAAAGATGAACAATATGTCCCTCCTACAAAATTGAGTTGGCTTTACCAAGATCCACAAGGGGAAATTGAAGGACCCTTTCTTGGTGCTGAAATCATCTCATGGTTCAATGAAAGATTCTTTAGTACTGATCTGCCGGTGTGCTTAACAGATGCTCCGGAAGGCACACCCTTCCAACCACTTGGAGAAGTAATGCCACATTTAACACTTAGAGATCAACCTATTCTGGCCCAAGCTCAAAGTCCACCTATCCACAACTTTCAACATTGGGCCTAATGCCACATTGACATTCATGACAAAAGCCATCATGAGGGACAACATGTATATCCACAGTCCACTCATACATCTCCCTCGCAATCAGGCCTATTTGATGATCAATTTGGGCAATTTATGCAAAAATTCCATGATAACCAATAATTTTTGAGCAAACATTCACCCAACAACACAAGAATTAGAGCAATCCTTTGTTAAAACTGACATCTTGATTACTCAACTAAAGGAAATCAGAAGGAGGCAAGATAGTCAGTCACCATGCCAACCCATTGACAATCATGCACATCCTTATCTTGATTGTGACCAACAATGTGGCTCTCAAATTTCATTTGAAACTTCTCAGTCCAATATGATTGGGGACATGCTCATTTTAAAGATGAGAGATAATATTAATGAGTCAAATCAAGAGGAGATAGGTGACACTAAGAATCAATCCATTGACTTGGCCCAACTTGAAACTGACCATCAAGAAGACTCCATCCATGATGTCATATTTGAGGACAGCTCTAGTGAATTAGTTGAATTCAAATTGGGGGGAGAAAAGAAAGAGTGTCATCTAGATGTTGGGTCCGAGTTTGATGTGACATCGTTTCAAGTGAGTAACAAAGAAGAGGTGAGTGTGGAGAAAGAGCTGGGTATAGTTATCAATCATTCTTATTGGGTAAGAGATGAATTAGAAATTCTGCCTGAAGTCACATTGACTGGATCTCTTGTGATTTCGAGAAACATATGGAATGCCTACCTCTCCCTGACCCTAGCAAATCCAATATATTCATGGACAGACTACCACTAGCTGATTGGTCAACTATACTTGAACCTTTTAAGCATCCTTGTGCTGAAAGTCATATCCATTTCATTCTAGATCATGCTACTATTTTTGACACAAGTCAGCCTGTGGAGTTCAAGCAATCCTCTGAGCATTCAACTCAATCTGACCTCAACATCATGAATGCGGATCTAAAAATGGAAGTTGTGGGTAGAAATGGTGAAAATAATAAAGTTCGCATTGATGTGTTCACACATACAAAGATCTTAAGTGTACAAATGAAAATTTCTTAATTGAAGATATGATCTTGAGTGCTCAGTTTATCTATCACTTACTGATCTACAAGGTACGTGTGGACCACTTGACTCACCATGGCTAATGATGCCTTAGAAAGCAAGAATTTGGCATCAATTGATTGGGGGTGTTACGTGAGCTGTTACTCTGTGTGTCTGGCTGAAGACATTAAATTTAGCGCTTATTAGGAGGCAACCCAATATTTTTAGGATATTTAACTTATTTCTTATTTTCTATTGTGTTCTAGGTTTTTGAAGGCCCATTACCTTTGATGAAGCTAGTGTGCAACCATCCTCATGTGATCATCAGGTTGCATCTCTCCTTCCTTAACTTACATTGGCTTTATTCTATGTTCATTACTTTTATGCCATTGAGGACAATGTCATTCAGTTGGGGGAGGGAAATCTTTCAAATTTTAAAATCCTGCTAAACATCCCAAACATTATACTTCATATGTCATTTTTCATGGAAAGAACACTTCATTCTAGAATGATTTTACTCTAAGTATATACTTGTGCTAGTGGTACGTTAAAGGATGAATTTTATAGTTATGTTCTTAACATTTTCCTCAAACTACATTTGAAATTTTCTACATACATGAATTACATGATGAATAAGTGTCATTCATGAGGGTGATGAGAGTTTTACCTAATACTCATGTTGAGGATTGACATTCTACACTCTTATTGAAAACTAATCGCGGGGAAAAAGCTACCTGCCTGCAAGTTATGAAAAAAAAAAATGAATGACAAAATGAAGAAGGAAATCCCTAGCTTAGTAACTGGGCTTCGACACCTCAAGAAGTGTAGAAGTTCGCGTCAAACGGTGAAAGGATCAAATGGTGAAAGGATATCCAAGTTGAAAAAAATAAAATAAAATAAAATAAATGAAATGAGGAGACAGAAAAGGCAGTGTGAAAGCTACCTGTAATTCGAGGATTGGATTTAAGGAGTGTAGAGTTGATATCATCTCTAAGTAATAGGTAAAAAGCTCATGCACTATCTGAGTAATGCTTATTGTTCACAAGTACATTCACGAAGGAAATGATAATTTCAAGTGTATCTTGAGGAAACTGCCTAATAACATGAACTGACATGTTTATCATTGACACTTGCTACTAGAACTGAAAATACTTAGTGTTGATCAGTCTCATCTCTGCCTTCTTGACATGAAAAATGATGTTTTGAGTTCCTGTTAGTCCCAATTATGCACTTGTGTGCATTGCTAAGGGACTAGCAATGAGTAAGTTGGGGGATGTGATAATCTCATAATTATCATGAATAATCATGCCATTTTATTGACAAATACTTGATAAATTCATAGATTTCTCTTATCATGGACTATAATTGATGAAATTCAATTATATGTTGTATTTGCAGGTTAATGGGCCATTCTATGAAGTGCTTAATGGGCCAATGGATTGGATTGAAGCAAGAGAGAATAAAGGAGATATTATATTATTTTTTAAAACACTTTCTCACTTTTAAAAATCTCCTCTCCTATTTTCCAAAATCTCTCCTTCCTTTCCTCTCTCCCCCTTCCTCTCTTTCTCTACTACTTTATAAACCCTCCCCCTCTCTCTCTCATTCGTATTCTCTCTTCTACTCTCTCCCTCTCTCCTGTGCACCTCCTTCCTCCTCTTTCTCTTTCCCTTCTTTTTTCTCTTTCTTCTTCTCCCTCTCTCCCGATATCTCTCTTTCTCTGTCACAACAGCAGCAGTACAGGCGCCTGCCGCCGCCCACCCGCGCCCAGGTCTGACGCGCCCGTGCGCGCGCCCGCCTGCCCCGCACGCACCGCTCGTCCGTGCCTGCGCGCACCGCCCGTCTGCCCCCGCGCGCGCGCCTGCCTGCGCGCCCCTGCCTGCCGCCCCGCATGCCCGCACCCTTCACGTTGCATGCAAAAGCATGCAACGTGAAGCGACGTTGCCGCCGCTCCTCTCTCTCTCCTCTCTATCCTCTCTCTCTTTTCTCTCTTCTCTCTCTCTCTCTCTCTCACGTGTCGCTCCTCTCTCTCTTCTATCCCCTCTCTCTCCCTCTCTCGTCGTCTCTCTCTCCTCTCTCTCGTGCCTCTCTCTCTCTCTCTCTCGTGCCTCTCTCTCTCTCCTCTAGTTTTCTCTTTCTTGTCTCTCTCTGCTCTCTCTCTCTCTCATTTTCTCTCTCTTTCTCTTTGTAAATTAGTTTAGTTTATTTGTGTACTGTGTGAAACTCATAGATTTTATTGTCATAATATTAGTTACGTTTTGTTAATTAGACTTTTTTCTCTCTCCTCTCTCATGCCTCTCTTTTCTATCACTTTCTTTCTATCTCTCTCTTCTAATTTCTCTTCTTAGATTAGATTTACTTTTGATCGAATTAATCTTAGGAGTTAGTTTAAAATCCTCCACACACTTTTCTAATCAAAGAAACTCAAGGTTTTCAAAATTAATAATCTTTTTTCCCCGAAGATTCGACTCGGCTCTCACCACTTAACTACTGTTAAAATATTTAGTGTAGGCCGATTATTTGAGATTGTTAGTCACGTGTTTAACGACGCATTCGTGGGCTATCAACGACGCGGCGTAAGCGCCTGGCCAACTCCTGCTCGGAGTGAGCCGAATCCACACGTCCAGACATGTGGGAGTTGGCTCCCACGACCGAGCGCGGCAGGCGCGGGGCCGTCGCGGAGGGACGGGGTGAACGACCGCAGCGCTCCGGTGCTCGTTCATCAGACGGGGCACGGCGTGACCTCGGCGATGAATCGGCATGCTGCTTCTGAATCGACTCTGCTGGGGCAGGAGGTGCGCGCGATCGCCGGTGAGACAACTCCGCCTAGCGCTCCGGCGGAACGGAGGCTGTCGGGGCCAGCTGCCCGGCCAATTGGGCCTGGAGACCCAGGCAAATTCCCATTAGCTGCTGCATCTGTCCCCGGAGTTTGGCTATCTCTAGGGCAGTCGCAGGCACGATGGTGGCAGGCGCAGGGACGCCCCCGGTCGCGGCAGCAGGGCCTACGATGACATCGACGGGGGGAGCATGTTGACGGGAGTCCGCCCGCGACTGGTGGGACCTTGTCATACGGCTCCCTATGTTCTGGTACGAAGATCGTCCGCGAGCCATGGCTGTCGTTGCTTCCCACAGACGGCGCCAAAAGTGTGGAGGTGATTTCCTGCTTGGGCCGGAGCCAAGCGGGCCTACACTTAGAGGAAAGGAAGAAGACCACCGGTAGCGGACGGATGCCTACAAAACCAGAACGGAATCAGGGGGGCCCAGTTGAAGAACCGGGGAGAACCCTCCGATGCCTAAGTTAGTAAACTGAGAGTGAGGCTTTGGAGAAGAAGGGTTCAGTGTTGTGCAGGAGTGATGTGTCTTAGATTGCGTACCTCTGCATGGAGGCTCACCGGAGCCTTTTATAGGCAGAAGTCTTGAGGGAGAGGGATGGAACGTCCCTGATTAATGCCGCAAAGGGCGTGCCTGTTAGCGTCCTTAGCGGGGGGTTACGCGTTGAGGCGTCTGTTGAGAAGCTCTGCAGTTAGTGCACCACTTGATCGTGGGGCGCGTGTGGTGTAGTCGTTATAACCGCCACGAGGGGATGAAGGGCTACTTGGATTCTTCTGAGCGGAAGGTACTAAGCAGGGAGCCTGGTCGGTGAGCTAGACCTGCTGTTCGGTGCCTGGTTCCCGGAGGCAAGGCTTGCTGCCAGATGTCTGATGCAAGGAAGTGTTGCTCGTGTTGAAGAGGTTTCGGCACACGTCGAGCAGACGCTGCTCGGAAGAGAGGGCCTTCGGCCGAACAGGCTATAAGGTATCCGGAGGCGGCTCTTGGGTCCTGCTGGTACCCGAATGCAGGGACCGGTCTCAGGACGTTGAAAGCTGCTCTTGAGGAGACGTGGCATCATGCGGAAGGACCACGCTTGTCTGCTGAATTGGGTTGGGCCATGATGGGCCTTGCGTACGAAGGTGGCTAGAAATAGCCACCACAACTACAAATAGGAAAATTGATGCAGCCTTGTGGGATACTCCATACTGTCCTAAAGTACAAAAAATTATTGAAAAAAACCTTCAAGAAAGAAGCAGCTTAGAAATCCGTCAATCATACGGAATCAAATTTGAGGTTATTGAAAGTATGAAGACGTACGCCGTAGACCTCCATCAACAAACATGCTCCTGTGGACACTGGCAACTTGTCAAGATTCCTTGCAAGCATGCATGCGCAGTAATTGGTAGTAATAAGGAGGCCGTTTCTAAATATGTTTCAGCATTTTATAGCACAGAAGTGTACACGGCTGCATACGAAACTAACATTCAACCTATCCCAACATTTGACATGCCGGATCCACCTCAACCATCTGATGTTCTGATTAAGCCATCGACAACAAAAAAGTTACCAGGAAGACCGAGAAAGAGGAGAATACATTCAAGAAGAGAAGTAGAACATGCGTATATTTGTTTAAGGTGCAAACAAATAGGTCACAACAGAAGAACTTGTAACAATCCACCCCACAATTCTGAATGAATTAAAATCTTCTATAATTATTGTTTACCTACAATGTGTAAGTGATGTCAATGGTTGCTGTAAGTGCGAAACACACGTTATGTAAGTGCGATACATATGTTACGTAAGTCCAACTTCCATAGATGATGGAGGCGGATAGACAAGAGGACATGTCAATTCATGGCATTCGAAAGGACGGAAAGGGTAAGAGGGGAATGGAAAAAAGAGACGGATGCAAAAGAGACAGAATTTGTGAATCGAGGGTCGTAAATGGTGATGTCTCAAAAGTAGAGACTGTAAATTAAATCAGACGAAAAAGTAAGGATTCTACGTCTTCCAGTATTCTGACAGGGACGAGAAAAAAAGTAACACCCTCTGATAAGAACCCCCAATTATTTTTCCTTTAATTTAAATCATTAACCCAAAGTTTAACATTTTAAACCAAATCAAATAAAAAAAATTATTCGATTTGATTCAAATTTTCGATTCAAATCGATAAATTAATGAACAACCCTGTTTGCATGCGCAGCAAGCTCACCTTCTGGACCAAAGTGCATGGGGAAGCGGACACCGGTGCACATAGTGACACCCGAAGCAAGGAGGTGCCCAGCCATTTCTTTTTTTTTTTAATGTATAATGAAGAAAATTAATATAACGCATGCAAGGGAGACATCTGGAATTGAGACGATCTAGAGAGGTCTATATATTGTATAAGGAGGGCTTGGTGTTGTGTAGCCGGAGATTTGTCCCTCGATCGGGAGGTGGTGAGTGTCTTGTGACATTTTCGCATTTAGTGAAATTTTCGCATTTAGTGAAAATTTGATCAGCCGTGTTACCTTTGGACATAAATAGAGGATTCGCTTCTGACGTCCCATCTTCTTAGTAACTTGAAACTCTAGTACTGTCAAAATTTTAACAACTTGTGCTTGGAGCCATGAGGAGGTCCGCTCATATTAGAACAGCGACAATAATATCAATTTGGCAAAAGGAATGGTTTGGGGTATATGGGGGAGAAGTGATACTGCACACATCATCTCTTCGTTAGCTCCATATCACGTTAACATATATGTTGCGCATACACATCGTCGTCTCGGTATGCATGAGACTTTCTCTTTGACAAACAATACAAGGGGCAAGCATACAGAGAAGCTGCCTGGAGAAGGGGGGGGGGGAACGAATTAAGGTTCGGGAACTCACGACTCATGAGAGTGGAAGACGGAGGAACGAATGGAAGGTTGGGATAAAGAGGGGGAGGAGAGGCCAGTCGTCGGTCAGCAATGAAGACTTTCCAAATTAAAGAAGGTCTCTTCGTGTTGACCACTCGGTGAAGACTCACTTCCGGCGGAAGCGCTCTAAATTTAAAGAGGAAGCAAATTAATGTTCTTAGATAACCGGGGAATCCAACTCAAATTCCCAAAGTAACGAAAGGAATATGACTCCACTATCTTGAATATGTATATTGGCCGGTTTGTCTCTTAATCAATTGAGATTATTTTCCTAAACATATTCACAATATCTAAAGTACCATTTTAAACTCTATCATATATATAGATATCATGAGGAGTGCGCAATTGGCACCACATCATACTCTCATATATACCATGTCCATCAAATTTTAAGATGAGGAGGATAAAATTCCACCCTTCAGTTTGTTTCCATCTCAGCAGCAGCTTCAAGGTGTGTGAAGAAATGCAACGTCGTTAAACTAGGTGGACAGCAGCTAGCGGTACCGTACATTCTTATCCCACATAATATTAATTTGTCCGTCCCCCATATAATTATACATATTATTATCGGTGGAGCTATATATGATCAATACTGGACAATGAAAGTTTGTCAGACGCATCAAGGAATAGAATCATGTTCGTGGTGATATGGGTCCCCAAACGCACACTTCACGCCACCTAATTATATGTATTCTCTGCAAATTAAAGAGAATCTATTCGTCCTGCAGAGGAAACCGGGGAGGGGGAGAGCTCCACTTACCAGGACTGCAAGCCACAGCTCTCTGCAGGGGAGAGAAGGGAGGGAGCAGAAGGTGCCCGGAGACCATGTGCCTGAGGCGCTTCCTGTGCATAAGCCTCCCCGTGGAGGACGACTCCCCGCGATACTTGAACAAGTCTCCGGGCACGCAACTGGACCCCTTCTCCCTGGCCGGCTCACCGCCGGCCAGCGAACATCGGGGCCTGCCTGCTAGCACCCCCAAGCAAATACTGTACGAAGACACTACTGCCGGAGGCACCCATCATCACGGCGGTGAGCCAGAAGAAGAATATCCTTGTAAGAGCCATGGCGAGAGTGCCCATTCTGGGGGAGTGCACAAGGCCACTGATGATGTTGAGAAGAAGTCACCTGGGAAGGGCAAGCTGAGGGAGAAGCCTGATCACGCACAAGGTTTCGCCATGGCAGAGCACACGGCCAGGACTGCTCCGGGAGAGAAGATGGATACCACGGCGGCGAGGCGCCCGGTGAAGGCCGACGTCTACACCGTGAGTGACGACTATAAGTTTAGTGATAGTGATTAGGTTGAGCAGATATCTAGTGTGTGTTATGACTATTTTCCATGGTATGGCAGAGTGATTAAGTCTCTCTCCGCATATCTATATATGCTCTGCGTGTGGCTGATTTTTCACTTATGTACAATACTATGTGCTTTGATTATATAGATCTAAGAATTGCTATGATGATCTCGGTGTTGATGAATTAATGTTATCTCGGCAGACAACTCATCATCATACGAAACTCCATCAATATATGCTGGCCCATCCAAGAAAATATCGTGCTTAATTGGAAGCTGAGATCATTTCTTTTGGTAAGTAATTAAATTGGGAGATAACATCAGAAATATAAATGTTTAGTGTTTTTAAGGAGGAGTACAATAAAAATGATATAAATTACTCTCTAAATTAAAAAATTGACAAGACTTCTCTCTCTCTTTTTCAATCAATAAAATTATATATTATAAGGTAATCTGCATCAGTGTTAATTATTTTCCTCCTTCGAAGGTACTTTAACATTTCTCCACGATAAAATGGCTTAATTTGTTGGGATCACCGGCTTTAACTTTCAAGAAGGAAGTAACCATCGAGAAATTTGCTTTTGTTTAGGGATGCGAAGGAGTTGAGCCGCGATTGTGTCTACTATCATGTTCAAAATTAAGTTATTTATTGTTAGGTCTTTGTTTTGACTCTTTATATGACCAGGTCATTAACTTTCAAACAGACCTATTTCTGTGTATATATTTTATCTACACAGCGCTGCCTTTTTATGAATGGGTCACGTTAATTTTGTACTTCCAACTCTTATTTATTCCTAAAACATTCAAATCCATCATGTCCTTATAAAGACTATTGTGGTGGCTGTTTTCTGCCACTTAAGCCCATCACGATCCATCAGGGCCCATCAACACCTTCCCTTTGGACTTGGCCTCCCCATACGACTTCACGCCTCCGCCAAGATCATTTAAAAGGGCCCCGCGGAGCAATCACCCCGAACGAAGCATCGCCAAGCTCCTTAGCGGCATGTTTCCGGACAAGGGCGCTGATCCTGCTGCGCTGGACAACTATGGATATTATCGAACAGCAAGTTCGACCCCTCTCATAGGACACCTGCTCGGTGATCTCCTCCAGAGACTTCCGAGCAGCCCTTCACATCCTCACAGCGGTTGCAAACCGTCGCGGACCATGCGCCCCACTATTAAGAGGCGCGTAAACTGCTTGGCAGCCCAACGGGCGTCTCAGCGCGTAACTCCTCCAGTTATGCACGCCTTTGCATCCAGGCACCTCCAGCGACGTCTAGTGACGGCGCGTCAGCTTACACCCTTACCTATAAAAGATATAGGTATGGTGCCATGTAGAGGTACGTTCTCTCTTACGCGAACACGCCCTTACATACGAAAATCCCCTGCCTTTCAAGCCTCTTACTGACTTAGGCATCGGAGGGTTTCCCCGGTCTTCACCGGACCCCCCTGATCTTTTCTGGTAATTGCAGGATCCTTCGTCCGCCTCCGGCGATCGTCATCTCCCTTACACAAGTGTTAGGCCTGATCTGCTCCGGCCCAACAAGGAAAAAGTCTTCACACTTTTGGCGCCGTCTGTGGGAACGACATAGCCATGGCTCGCGGACGAACCTCTTACCAGAACGTTGGGAGTAGGGCGACGAGATCCCGCCAATCACGAGCGGAGTCTCGCCAGCGATCCCCTCCCATCGATGTCAACATCACCCCTGCTGGCGCCAACAACAACGTCCCTGCACCTGCGGTTGCCCCGTCGGCAACTGCCCTGGAAATGGCTGAACTCCGGGGACAGATGCAGCAGTTAACGGGCGTCTGCCTAGCCCTGCAGGCTCAGCTGGTTGGACCACCAGCCCCGGCGGTTCCCTTGCCACGAGAGCGGCAGGCGGAGTCATCGCATCGGCGTTCTCACGTCCTCCCGGTGCCTCAGGATCAGCAGGCGGACTCACCGCGCCGATAACACTGAGCCCCATCCGAGGAGCGGGCACCGGAGTGCGCGGGCGCTCGCCCCGTCACTCTGTCGTCTCCCCCGTCCGCCACAATCGGTTGTGGGAGCCAACTCCCACGGGTCCGGTCGAGGAGGCTCCGCCAATTCCGAACAGGAGCTCGCCAGGCGCCTGCGACGCGTGGTCAACCTGGAGCGCCCCATGGACGCGATGGTCCAACGCGCGGAAGGGAAAGCTCCGGCAGAAGATGACCAAGACTTCCGCTCCCCTTTTAGCAAGGAGATCCTGGAAGCTCGGATCTCTCCCAAGCTCCCTCTGACCACCATCGCGCCCTATGACGGCACCACCGATCCAGCAGACCACATCCACGGCTTTGAGTCGCACATGGTGTTCCACGGAGCATTAGATGCGGCCAAGTGCAGGGCCTTCCCTGCAACCCTCAAGGAGACTACCAGAGCCTGGTTCGAGACCCTTCCGGCGGGCTCTATCTCCTCCTTCCGCCAATTGAAGAAGTCCTTTCGGGACAACTTCCTTGGTGGAAGGTCACAGCCGCGAACGGCGGCTTCCCTCCTGGCCGTACGCCAGAAGAAGGGCGAAGCGCTCTGGGACTTTGTAAAAAGGTTCCGAACAGAGGCGCTTCGCATCTCGCGCCTGGACGTCCCTCTGGCAACCAGTGCCTTCATCCAGGGCACTCGCGACGGCTTCTTACAGAGGACCCTCGGCGTCCAGCAGCCCGCCACCCTCGCCGAACTACGTTCCATCGTGCAATGCCATGCAGCTTGCGAGGAGAGTCTAGCAGTGGGCAGGGCGGAGCAGGGGGAGCAGTCTGACAAGAAGAGGCCTTCCGACAATGGCTCCGACCGTGATCGGAAGAAAGGACGTCGCAACGGCGACTCTCCGCGCCGTCCGCGCCCCTTCACCAACTACACACCTCTTATAGTGACACCCGAACAGATCCTGGCGGAGATCGGGAACGAAGCATACGTTCGGTGGCCACAGAGGATGCACTCCGACCCCCGGAGGCGCGACCAAAACAAGTACTGTCACTTTCATCGCGACCACGGCCACGACACCTCCGAGTGCCGCCAGCTTAAGGACGAGATTGAGGACCTTATTAAGCGTGGCTACCTTGGGCGGTTTGTGCGCCGGAATGAAGACCGCCCCAGACGCCGAGAGCGGACTCTTGAGCAGCCGATCAACAACGAGCCCAATGGGCAGGAGATCAATGTGATCGCGGGAGGCTTCAGGCGGAGGGGAGAAAGCACTCGGAGCCGACGCGATTACGCAAGGCGAGTGCACATTGTGGATAGGCCTTCGGCACCTCGGTCGACTCCATATCCCACCAGTCCTACACGCGCACCGCCCGAGGAGGCCATAACCTTCTCGGACGAAGATCTTGTAGGGGTTACAACCCCACACGCTGATGCATGGTCATTTCGGCCACCATCAATCATTGTAATGTGCGCCGGATTTTGGTGGATAATGGAAGTGCCCCCGATGTCTTGGCTTATGATTGCTTTGTCCTCATGGGCCTAAAAACCGATCAACTCGCCCCCGTAAACTCGCCTTTGTTCGGCTTTTCGGGAGTTTCGGTGCAGCCCATGGGAAGAGTTCGCCTCCCGATCACTTTAGGGACGGCTCCAAGGATCGTGACCAAGGTGGTCGACTTCCTGGTCATCAACAATATGCCTGGTTACAACGCCATCCTCGGCAGAGGCCTGATCGGGCGCATCAAAGCGGTACCTTCGTCACTTCATCAGAAGATGAAGTTTCCGACCCCGAGTGGAGTCGACGAAGTGCTCGGGTGTCAGCGCGAGTCTCGCCGGTGCTATGTCCTTTCTTTAAGAGACAAGCAACCACTCGCAGATCTGGCCCCGCCAACGTCCAATCAGCCCTCCACCAGTCGAGGAACGCCTACTGAAGATTTAATTCCGTCCAGGTAGACGATGACCCCGAGCACGTCTTATACATTGGCGCCTTGCTGGCAGAGGCCGAGCAGCAACGCTACATAGCTTTTCTGCTGGCCAATTTGGATGTGTTCGCTTGGTCTGACGACGAACTTCCGGGTATTCCCCCGGAAGTAATGGTTCATTGCCTCCGTCTGGACCCCGGGTCCCACCGGTTCAGCAGAGGAGGCAACCTGTGAACCGGGAGCGGCAGACGGTGATCCAAGATCACGTCACCAAAAGCCAAACCGTTGGGCTCCTCCGAGAAGCCCAATATCGAGATGGATCTCCAATGTGGTCCTCGTATGCAAGGCCAATGGTAAATGGCTTGTGTGCGTCGACTACAAGGATCTCAACAAAGCGACGCCCAAGGATAATTTCCCCCTGCCGCGCATCGATCAGCTGGTGGACGCTACTTCTGGGCACGAGCTTCTCAGCTTTCTGGATGCCTACTCTGGTTACACCAGATCAGTATGCATCCCCCGGATCAAGACGCTATGATGTTCGTCACAGACCTGGGGTTATATTGTTTCACCAGGATGCCCTTCGGTCTGAAAAATGCTGGCGCGACGTACCAACGGCTGGTCAACAAAATGTTCGAACAGCAGATTGGGCGTAATATGGAGGTCTACGTCGATGACATGCTGGTCAAGACTCTTCCGAGCGCCGAACACCTCTCTGACCTCCAAGAAACTTTCGCAACTCTGCGGAAGTACAACATGAAGCTCAATCCTTCCAAGTGCGCGTTTGGTGTGCGTTCGGGCAAGTTCCTCGGTTTCCTCGTTTCAATAGAGGGATAGAGGCAAACCCGGAAAAAATCCAAGCTGTGCTGGAAATGAGCAGTCCTAAGACAGTGCGCGACGTCCAACGTTTGACGGGGCATCTTGCAGCACTGAGCCGGTTCATGTCCCGAGCAGCAGAAAGAAGTTTTAACTTCTTCAAGTTGCTTCGAGGCCCTAAAAGTGCCTCGAAGCAAGGGGGGCAAGTACGGTCGACTGAGGAGTGTGAGGTCGCCTTCACCGAGCTGAAGGCGTATTTGGCAGCCCCCCCTATTCTCTCAAAGCCTGTGCTCGGGGAACCTTTGTCCGTATACCTTTTCCGTTACCGAACACTCCATCAGCGCAGTTTTGATCAGAGAAGAAGGAGCGGCGTAGCATCCAGTGTATTACATCAGTAGGGTCCTCCAAGAAGCTGAAAGGAGGTACCCCCGAGCAGAAAAACTCGCCCTCGCTCTTGTCACGGCTGGCCGGAAGCTTAGGCCCTATTTTCAGGCCCACTCCGTCACGGTTCTAACCGATCAACTGCTGAAGTCCATCCTCCAGCGGCCGGAGGCTTCTGGCAGACTCATCAAATGGGCAATAGAGCTTGGCGAGTTCGACATCAGCTTTCGCCCAAGGACAGCAGTCAAGGCGCAGGCGTTGGAAGACTTCGTTGTGGAATGTACTCCCTGCCGAGCAAGATCCAGTTGGCGGATGAGCCCCCATGGGAACTCTACGTCGATGGATCCTCTTGCGTCGCAGGGAGCGGAGCTGGCTTGGTCCTCACCTCCCCTGAGGGGTTAGAGTTCCAATACGCCCTCCGGTTCCGCTTTCTGGCCTCCAACAACGTGGCTGAGTATGAAGCCTTGCTGTCCGGTATCCGCATGGCTAGACACCTTGGAGCCCTTCGGCTTAGGGTCTTCAGTGACTCCCAATTGGTCGCCAGCCAGGTGAACGGGCAGTTCGAAGCAAGGGAGCCCCGCATGGCTCAATACCTTTAGCAGGTCAAGAGCCAAACAGAGGGCCTCCTATACTTCGAGGTCATACACGTCCCGCGGGAGCAGAACGCGCGAGCAGATGCACTTGCCAAGTTGGCATCCTCAGGTGACATCGCCCCTTCCCGCTCCGTGTTTATTGAAGAGCTCGCCTCGCCGAGCACCGAAGTAGACGTCGCAGCCATAGAGATAGGTCCACCAGCCTCGAGTTGGATGGACCCTCTCTTGACGTACTTACTCCGGGGTGAGCTTCCACCCGAACAGAGCGAAGCTCAGAAAATCAGGATGCGTTCTCAGCGTTTCACCCTCATAGAAGGTAAGCTATACAGACGGTCCCTCTCAAGACCTCTTTTACGGTGCCTCAGCGCTGAGGAGGCCATGGCCGCCACCGAAGAAGTCCACGAGGGGCTGTGCAGAACCCACCTGGGGGGCAGAACGCTAGCACGCAGTATCATCCGAGCAGGGTTCTGGTGGCCTTCTCTTCAGAAGGATTGCATGTCCTTTGTCAGGAAATGTCCGGAATGCCAAAAGTTCGGACATCTCATAAAGCAACCCTCCGAACAGCTTCACAACCTGTTCGAACCTCACCCTTTTGCCAGGTGGGGCATCGACATTTTGGGCCCTTCCAGAGGCCCAAGGCAAGAAGAAGTTTCTGTTCGTAGCCATCGACTACTTCACCAAGTGGATCGAAGCCGAACCCGTCGCCGCAATCACCGAACAGGCCGCCTGGAAGTTCGTCTGGAAGAACCTCCTTTGCCAATTCGGTATCCCAAGGGTGATCACCTTCGACAACGGGAAACAGTTCGACAACACTTTCTTCAAGAGAAAGTGTGCTGAGCTCGGGATTTACAACCACTTCACTTATGTGGCGCACCCCCAAGCAAACGGTTTGGTCGAAAACGCCAACCGAACATTGCTGCACGGGATCCGCACAAGAGTAGAGGCAGCAGGGGGCTCGTGGATTGACG
This sequence comes from Colocasia esculenta, assembly GCA_014218235.1. Classification (NCBI taxonomy): domain Eukaryota; kingdom Viridiplantae; phylum Streptophyta; class Magnoliopsida; order Alismatales; family Araceae; genus Colocasia; species Colocasia esculenta. The sequence continues at coordinate 17,593,668 of CM024761.1, forward strand.
AGCTCCCCAATGTGCTATGGTGCCACGGACTACGGCTCGGATACCAATTGGAGAAACGCCTTTCCACCTGGCCTACGGCTCAGAAGCCGTTGTGCTCTGGAGGTGGCCCTTCCCACCATTCGAACAACCCACTTCGATGAAGCCGCCAACAACCGTGCTCTTGGGAAAACTTGGATATGCTTGGTGAACGGCAGAACGACGCCAGCATTCGCCTCGTTTCTTATCAGCAACGGCTTGCACAATATTATAATGCGCGAGATCGGGAAATGCGATTTAACGTGGGAGATTTGGTTCTGCACGCTGTTCAGCTTCGGATCCCCGAAGAGCAGTCGGCAAACTTGCCATCAAATGGGAAGGACCTTATCAGGTCACCCATGTCCTTGGGAAAGGCTCATATAAGCTAACTACCCCTAGTAGCGAAGCCATACCCAGGACTTGGCATGTATCTAACCTCAAGGCTTATCATTTATAAAAGCCTTTGTTCAGCATCCTACTTCTCTTCTCCCTATTCCTATGGTTAGACAAGCGCTTAGTATCCACCTCTGATCGGAACCCTTTTTACGGTTCCCAATAATCTGCGATGTACATGCAACGCTTATAAAACTAGCGGATTCCGATCCGAGCAGGAACAATGACAAAAGGGAGAAGATGGAAAAAGTGAAGCTATAGACAAACCCATGAAGCAGATATGTTCATTTATAGAATCTTTGCTTACATGTAGGCCCCTTGGGCTAGGTTACAAAAGCTGACAAAAAAAAAAAGTGGAAGGCGCCAGAGTACATTCAAGGGGCTGGTTCGGAGGGGCCGGTGCCATCGTCGGTAGGAGGCATCCGTCCAGACTGAAACTGGGCAAATCGCACTCCGTCTAAACGCGCGTCATTCGTGCGGCGCCGGCACTCCCTCACCGCTGCTTCGAAGGCTTCCCGAGCCCACTCGGTTGTTGCTAGTTCTGACCGAGCTCTTCTCCGGCTTTGAGGTCCACCTTATAGCAACGAGCCCCGAACTGTTCCAAGTCTTCCTGGAAGCTCGAACTAGCTTTGTACTTGGCTACCGCCTGCTTCTCGGCTTGGGCAAGGACAAGAACCAGTGCTTCCTTCTCGGCATAAACCATCGCAGCGTTGAGTTCGGAGACGCGAAGAGCTTCACGGAGCTCTTCTATCTCCTTCTTCAGCTCGGCCTCCTTCGCCATGCGATCCGCCTCCAGCCCCTTACAATAAGTGAGCTCCGCCTCCCACATGTGCCTATGGTGCTGAGCCCGCTCGGCTAACTTACTTAGAACGCCCAGATAGCTTGTAATTTCTCCTATCAGTACTCCCACATCGACGTTATCGTCATATGGGAGTTGTGGCTGAGAGGAGGCACTGGGGTGCTCGGGAGTCTCCTCTGGACTTAACTCCTGGCACCGTGCCATTCGGTCTAAGTAAGAGGCGGATGGGCACGGGGGCAAGGGCCTTGCTGCAGCGCCTTCCATCGCTTGAGGGCAGCCTCCAGCACCTCCTTCGAAGGAGGCTTGGGGAGGCTTTTCCCTAGCACCTCGGACAAGGGCCTCTGGTCGTCACCCGAGCCTGCTCCTCGACCGCCTGCCTCGGAGAAGGCCCTGCTTCCTCTTCCGTTTGGATAACGTTGACGACGACGGCCGCGACGGCTGCCTCCTGGCCCTTCTCGACCCAGCCAAGCCCTGAAGCCCCACCCCTTCAGGATGGGATACACTCTCGCCGACTAAATTTACCTCAGTAATTGCTTTGGCTGCACTCTCGCCGACTAAACAGCCATCAGCAATTACTTCGGTAGGGGGCATGGGGGGCAGGATTTCGCCATCTCCTTGTAGATCACCCTTCGGTGGAGGAGCTGATACCTCACCGGCACCAGGCGCCGCAGTCATTTTAGGAGTGCCATCCTCAGATATGGAGGCATCATGAGGAACAAAGGCTCCTTCACTTCCTCCGCGCAGGTCTCCAAGGGTCCTCTCGTTCCCAGTATCATGCTCGTCACCCTCGGTCGTTGAGACCCCGGTTGGAGCCATTCCTTGGAGTGGCCTTCGGACCTGGGCGTCCTTGCCCGCTCCCCCGAATGCTCTGACCCGTCGCTCACCTCAACGAGGCCGAGATCGGCTGCCATCTTGGCAATCGCCTCCAAGCGATCTGCAGTCAAAGCTCGCGGCGCCGCTTGCTCTGTTTCCCTCGTGACCTGGTGCTTTTTCCGAACTACCAAGGGCTCCAGGTCCTCTCCTTCCTCTTCAGCGTTCCCAGCTTGCGACGTCACTTCGGCCGCTCCGCGTTTCTGTGCGTAGCCTGCGGCTCGTCACCATCATTCTCCCCCTCTTCGTTCAAGGAGGGGCGTCGTGCGTCTTGCACCGCCTTGACCAGTTTCCTCTTCTTCTTCACCCGAAGCGAAGAATTGATTATGGTGCAGCCTCGGTGACTTCCTGTTCGCCCCCTTCCTCTGTGGCGCCCTCGGCCGCCTTGGTTTTGGCCCTTCTCGTGGGGCCTATCTACAGAGGCCCCCGCTTGGTCGCCTGGGGGGCATCCTCGTCCAGCCTTATCAAGTAAAGGCTAACAGGGATCGTTTCGGCGTAGTTCGCCATCTCCTTTTGGCCCCGACCAGCAGCCACCTTTTCGGCATCTGGAAGAAACAAAAGAAGAGTCAGAACCCATGTAGATGGGAAAATGAGACAAGCAGCAGAAGGCTTACCCCAGGCGCGGCTAAGCTTATACTTCACAAGCTTGTATTCGGTCAGGTACCCTTCAACGTGGTTGATCCGACAGTGTTCAACGACTGAGAGGTAGCAGTCGCCCCTTGGATCAAGAAGGGGGCCATGTCTGTCCTCTTCGGTGGCTCCACCACTCTAACGGGGAAGTCCCACTCTGGGATGTTCGCCCCCTTGCTCCGCCCCACGAAAAAAAGGCGTCCAGTCCACCCTTTGTTGTTGGACAGGCAGGGCGAAAAATTGATTTGCATCCGGTTTGTACGGTGCTTCACGTACACGATGCCCATCCCAGACTGCGGAGAACAGGCCAAGCTGAAATGGCTTCTGAAGATCTCCGCAGTCGCTTCAATGCCTCTCTTCTTGCATACAATGCAGAAGACGAAGATCGACCTCCAGGTCCAGAGAAGCTCTCTCGCGATCTCCGGCATCGGCAGCCGGAGACCAGCTTCCAGCAAGTCCAGCGAAAGAACGAAGCACCCAGGCCTCGTGGTCAAATACGACTCGTCTTCACGCATCAAGATGATATCGTACTCCTCGCCAATCCGGAATCGTTCTCGAAGACCCTCGAAACTCTGGAACTTCGCCGCTTTCGACTTCACTGGCGGCATTCCGCTGGCTTCGACGATCGCTTTCCCTTCTGAGCCATCACTGGAAGGCAGGGTACACGCCGGACGGTGAGGAGGAACCAAAGGAGCAGAGGAAGGCGCGAGGAAGAAGATGGCTAGTGGCTCTAGGAGCAGCAAACTCTGGAAATTTTGGAGGCGAGGGTCCCGCTTCCACCTCCTCCCCTTCCTTATAAAGAAGGTGAGGCGCGAAATTCGAAGCGAGACCTGAAACAGCGTTTCCCTCCGCTCCAAGTCTCTTCTCGAATGACCCGTGGGTGACCGTTCAGAGCTGGCATATGACGTTCTGGGTTCAACATGACCCACACTGTCATCATGAAGGCTTCATGTTCGAGGAGAACCCCCTGAAACGGCGTCGCCGCAAGTCTGTTCGGATCTCCGAGGACGATACCGCATTATGGCAGAGATGACGCCCGAGCAGGTCGTCGCCCCCAAACGCTCCAGTTTCTGAGCCCCTTGAGGGCGTGGGGGGCAAGTGTGGTGGCTGTTTTCTGCCACCTAAGCCCATCGCGATCCATCAGGGCCCATCAATGCCTTTCCTTTGGACGTGGCCTCCCCGTACGGCTTCACGCCTCCGCCAAGATCATTTAAAAGGGCCCCGCGGAGCAATCACCCCGAACGAAGCATCGCCAAGCTCCTTAGCGGCATGTTTCCAGACAGGGGCTGATCCTGCTGCGCTGGAAAACTATGGATATTACCGAACAGCAAGTTCGACCCCTCTCATGGAACACTTGCTCGGTGATCTCCTCCAGAGACTTCCGAGCAGCCCTTCACATCCTCACAGCGGTTGCAAACCGTCGCGGACCATGCGCCCCACTATTAAGAGGCGCGTAAACTGCCTGGTAGCCCAACGGGCGTCTCAGCGCGTAACTCCTCCAGTTATGCACGCCTTTCAAGGCGCCCTTCCAGGCACGATCTAGTGACGTTACGCACATCAGCTTACACCCTTGCCTATAAAAGATACAGGTACGGTGCCATGCAGAGGTACGTTCTCTCTTACACGAACACGCCCTTACATACAAAAATCCCTGCCTTTCAAGCCTCTTACTGACTTAGGCGTCGGAGGGTTTTTCCCGATCTTCATCGGGCCCCCTGATCTTTTCTGGTAATTGCAGGATCCTTCGTCCGCCTCCGGCGATCGTCATCTCCCTTACACAAGTGTTAGGTCTGATCCGCTCCAGCCTAACAAGGAAAAGGTCTTCACAACTACCTTGAGGACAGATTTCTAATTATAGAACGTACAACAGGAATGTAATAGCTAAGACTATTTCAATGTGTGAGGAAATAGTAGTAATATTGTTAGAAAATCATAAAAGTAACGAGCATACATGTAAAAATGATTTACATGTAACGAAATATACATGTAAAGATGATTTCGAATCCCGGGTGAGGTGATTTCCTGTGGGCACTTGGGCCAACTAACCAAAAAAAAAAAAAAAACAACACAACCTCAAACAATCGAGCTGGACAAAAGCTAAGTCGCGGGGCAGGTCTTGTGGGGTGTTGGATTCTATTCCTCCACTAATAATGGATTTGGAGATTTGGGTTGTCGTGAATATAGCATTAGATAGGCATCGAAGCTTTTAGTGGGTTAGCTATCTCATTCAAACCAACAAGATGAAAGCTGGCTTGTACTGCAGAAACCAGACTTACAGCAAAAGCTCAGGTGTTCACTTGGAAATATAAGGTTAGAGAAGTTGGCATTTTATGAATATACTAGTTGTTCTCCTCGCCCGTGTGTTGGGCCTCACAACCTTCGAAAGGAGCGCAACACAGACGCTGATACAAAAGTCGACCTTTTTCTGTGGGCTAAAATAATTTAGGCCCAAATGTGTAGCTAGGCCCAAAGCTGTGGGCCTCTCAGGACCTATAGAGTCAAAGTGTCGTCGGCACTTGTCCATGATATGTATTACCAACTTTGTGGTTTGGCTTCCTCAGAGCTCAAGTATATATCTGGGAAACAAATCTTTTAACCCCTTTGGGAAGGTACTCCTAAGTAAATCAGGGTTGCTCAGAGATAAATTCCGTAGCCCAAATTTTGGGGAGGGGACAGCTTACCCAGGGGTATTCCTGGATAATTCTCCCCCACCTCAAGAAGTGGGGCTGAGGTAGTTTTTTTTTTTACAAATTATAATTATTTTAAATATTATTTTATTATATATCTCATAAAATGTTTATTATATATTTTATATTTTGAAAATAAGTTGAGTCATAGAAGAAAAGTTGATCAAAAAAATAAAAATAATTTATAGGTAGCTTAAACCTTCAACTAAAGTGGGCTAGTCTAATTTATAGGTTAATAAACCCCTGATTAAGTTACCCATGAGTAACTTAACCTTGAACCAAAGTAGTATTGGGGTCTTTGAGTGCCTAAGCACTTAAGTGCCAGCTTAGGCAGTGTTTAAGCGTCTAAAGTGGTGCCCAACGTGATATCTCCTTCCTATATAAAATTTAAGTATCTAAAGATATATAATGTATGAATAATTAAAATATAATTATGTAATAAATATGTTATATGACATTATAATTAAAATTAGAACATAATATTCATTAAAAATATTAAAAAAACATCATAAATTAAGATGGTTATCGAATAATTAGGTTTTTTACATTTAATGACTGTGACAATGTTCACAATCTAATGAAAAGTTTTGGAATATAGAGTTTGAGGTCTTGAATTTTCCAATGTGGGAGTACATAGAAGCGGATTGACCTACGGGAACACTAAAAATTTCATAATTCCAATTAATCTCATAGAACACTATTTAAAGTCCGGTGAAAAAAGTCAAATATGTATGTGACTTCTCTAAGAGAATCACTCTCCTACTGACAGGGACTTAGATGTTGTCAGTAAAAAAATAAGTTCTTTCGAATAAGTCATATATATGTTTAATTTATTTTATCGGACTTAAATTTTTAGTATTTCATAACATATATTAAAATTATGAAATTTTTAGTTAGATCATATACGATGGATTAGAGAGTCAATATTTAATAGAATTATTAAAATCATAATTTTCTTCTTAAATAAAAAGTTAATTTTTTATTGATAAGAGATATATATTTTTAATATTTTATAGAATTCAAATGGAGATAGTTCCTTATTTACATATATATATTTAAATAAATATAAATTACATATAAATTATTTACTTGAATGATATTCAAGAAAATAAAATAAAGAAATAGACCATCCTAGGGGACAAGAAGTGCTCGCCTAGGCACCGCTTTTGCTTTTTGGGTCCCTATAAAGCGGATCTTTGTATAACCCTCAGTTGGGCATCTTTCCGTCTCTATAGATAGATAACTTGACAACTATCAATTTCATGATTGCATGCATCTCATCCGCACGGAGTGCGCATGATGCGAATATCTTGTTGGAGAGATGAAACCAGATTTAACAATATGGTAACGCCTACATGCAGAAAGCTCGGTGTTGTGTGCTCACTCTGAGTGGAATGTTTGGAAATTTCTTCGTAGGAAAGAGTAAGGGTGGAAAGACAACTTTAGAAAGTGTTTAGTCGAACAAAACCAGCGTGCCAAGTCAGGATGGCCGAGTGGTCTAAGGCGCCAGACTCAAGTTCTGGTCTTCGGGAGAGGGCGTGGGTTCAAATCCCACTTCTGACATTATTTATTTTTTTAAGATTTTTTTTTGCAAAAAAAAAAAGGAAAAAAAAAAACAACAAGTAGGTGTATTTGGAAAGTAAAGTAAGGTGTATTTGGGAAGTAAAAGCACCTTTCTGATACGGATATACACAAATTCAACTTGATCGGCGAGTTGATGAGGATTCACCAAAATTAGTGAGTTATTTAGGAATACTAATGTAAGGGATTTTTGCAAGTGTATTGATAATATATTTTCCTCCATATCTCTATCAATAATTGTCTTCAAATATCCCTACATAGTTTCAGTCGGTGTCAAAAGTGCAGTTTAGCCATGTCAAATTGTAATTCCGCTCTCCCATTCGTCCACCTCATCATGGACTATGCATCGCGCCACGTCAACTCCCCCCGCACCCCGCAGACAGCCCCCTCACCGCGTGACGTGACGTCAAAACTCATCATAGCCCGTGTCAAATCTGGATTTGAAATTATACTTCCCAAAATACCCCCTCACTTCTTTCCCGAATGATCCTTTCTCAACTGTGGCATTCGGCGAGAACCTGCAAGGGAAATCTAACCTACACGGAGGAAGAGTGGAGAAATAGGAAGTAGGAAACTGGTGCGGTGTTGCAATGCGGAGTTCCAACATGCGGTCAAAGATCATCACGAGAAGACAGACTCGCTCGAAGATTCAAGCTTCCGGTGAAGCCGGACCTCTGGTCCTTCCAGCAAAAATAATGGAGGAGGCGGACACTGCACCATCGACTTCATCAGAAGAAGGGGTGAGGTCCGAAAGTACGCAGAGAAAAGTTTATGGGGCTTAGAGAAAAAGAATGGTGAGGATATATCTCACACTATTTTTTGAATTAAGTTAATGGAACCCTAGTTTTTTGGCTTCTCTCTCAAGATTTGTGCTTTCGAAATCCCACTCTCGCTGTGACTAGAGCCTAACACGAGCATTCTGGAGCTCATGGTAAGCATTTTGGAGCCCCAAATGAGTGCGTTCTTGACATTTCCATAATTTTTTTATTTTTTTTTCATGACCCTTACTTTGGGATGTTAAGGAGTTTATGTTCATCTTTTGTCCACATTTTATGAAATCTCCAACTATTAGAGCACAAAAACATTATTTGTAGCCTAATATGAGTACTTTGGTGTATATATTGTGTGTGTATTTTAAGAAAAACTTCACATTTTGGAACCCAAGTATCCTATTTAGTAGCCTAACCATACATTTTGCCGTGTATATAGCATTTTGGAGCTCAACTTTTCTTAAAAATGACCTCTAATATTGTTTAGATCTTTTTTTTTGACTTGACATGACCATGTTAATTATTTCTGAGCCCAAAATTTGTGCATTCTTCACATATCATGAATTTTTTCATAAAATTTTTTTGGCTGACCTATTAATTTGGGATGCTTACGAAAGCTTCACATTTTGGAGCCCAGGTAACTTATTTGGTAGCCTAACATGAGTGTAACACCCCGACGCGAAATATCGGAGCGATATTACAGTTAATAAATAGTATAGAGTGAGAAATAATAACAACTATTGCACAATTGGAATAAAGCCAAATGAAATCCAACTTCATTCATAACTCCTCAATTCAAACTGTTACATTCACTAATCAGAGCTAAAACTAGAGCCCACGGTACTTTATTCACATCTAACTATTAAACCTGATGACTCATAACTAACTAGCTAACTAAAAACACGGGTGGGATCGAAAAGTTGGTCACTGTTGAACATTCTCATCCTCTTCCTCGTGAGGTAGGTAGTCTCCATCAGACTCCCTGAAACACACGAAATAAATAGCGCAGGATGAGCGATAAACGCCAGTAGGACTTAATATCTCATATAAACATGCATGCTTTAAGTGATTAATATCTTATAAGGCAGGATAACTAAGAGAACAGTCATGTATAGTTAGGAGAGCTATATAGCATGATAATGTGAAACAATAGCACTTTTATGAGAGTATAGCACAAACAAGCACGATAACGGATTGGCCAGATAATGAGATAGCACGTAAAGTTGCACACACAGTGCACTAGTAATGATAACATTTGTATTGATTGTCATAGATTAAATCTTGATAGTATAAATAGCACTGGATGTATGTCGACATCCTGATCATTGAACTCCCATGGGCAAATAGCACTTTTCGGACGCACCTCCAAGGACCAGATCGGCCCTATTGCTTGGCATTAGTTATGTTTATTATCTTAGATAATCAATTGAATGACCAAATAGAGTACCAATAATAGATGAGAGTAATTGACGAATAGACGAGAGTGTAGAGAGAATGTGAACATATGAGAGTATAGAGATAGTAGACGAGAACATGACTATTCGTAAAACAACGATAAACAGATGATAGTAACAGTTGCATAGCACTCGGTCGTGTGCCGGCTGTCCGATAGAAGTCACAACCACCCATTAGCCGTGCTATGAACACAGGCTAGAGGTCCGACGTGATCCCATGTAAGAAGGAACACACTAAGGCCGTTGGATCATGCTGATCCCTGGGGGTGTAAAGTGTTTTAATGGTACAACCCGTTCGTCGGCAATGGACGGCCACCAAAGCCAAGGAGACTTACGGAGGTCTTGACAAGGAGTTCCTGGTTCTGTCAGGAGTATTCCCAACAGAGAGGTCGTCCAAACCAAGATAGAAGTGTGAAATGAAATGTTGTCCATCTTGCCTCGAGTGCTCGAAGGCAGAGGGACGCGATGGCGGTATACAAAACGTGTGAATAAAATGATGACAAGTCCATTAAAATTATAGGGAGATTAAGTGAATATTACACTTAATTACCAGTAATATTATTGAGAAATTTGATAAGGTTTCATGGCGACATTAATGTTTAGTGTGTGCATGTGTAAGGTAATTAAGAGAGCAAGAAATAATCGTGCACAAGATTTTATTTAATGAATTCATGTAATATTGCCCAATATTATTAGACATATCGTTACTGTTCATAACAGTAAAATTTTTGGGTTAAACAATGATTAATTGGCATGATTAACGAAGGTTTACATGGAAATTAGGGTTTTGTCAGTCATAATGAAAACGCGATGGGGGTACTTGTCGCGATTCAAATAGCGACGGGATGGTCTGTCGCATCCATTGAAATAGGAACATGCCAATGTCAGATACTCTAAATGCGACAGGGTGAACATTTGCGATTAGGGCAGTCGATCCATGATCGCGACGTCGGGTATGTCGCGTTCTGGACAATCGGTACGGCCTGGAGATTGCGACGAGTCGAGCCGTCGCATTTATGATGCGACGCACTCTTCTGTCGCCACCCTCTTGAGGATCGCGACGGGTCGGGCTGTCGCGTTCTCAGAGGGCTTGGCCGAACCCCAAGGGTGAACTGGTTCTTTTGGGGTTTCAGGCCAGTCCTCAATAGACTTGATACATGGACATTCAAAAATACATATAAAATCATATACATGTCCAAAATTTATGAAAGTAGTTTTAAACAAAAATAGACATGTCAGTGTATCAACAGTAACGAGTAATTAGAAAATAGGCAAGATATGGCATGCTTTGATTAGGTTACATTTCAGTGACCTAAAAATATGCACAGTGATGGAATCTGATTTAATTCGTATAGGGTGAATGATAGAAATTGGGGGAAATAGGGTCATTCGAATCCTAACATCATGCAGTATTTATGGTAAAATTTGCAAGACACGAGATCAAGTGTATACAAGGATTGAAGGCTAACAAGTGGGTTGGGTACAAGTTCATGACAGGGATTGGAGCATGAAATAGTCCTAAATGGCACGATGATAATTGGGGAAAACATAGGGCTTTGCAAGAGGGGATCATGGTCTGCCTAGGGACGAGTTTAATTTAATTTTGCTCGAGAGATTGCCTACCTTTCACGCTGTGAAAAACCTAGGGTTTGGAGATGTGAAGATGACGGATCCTCCTTCGTTCCTAGCCTTTCTTCCTTGCTTTCCTCGACCAAAGCCTCATATCCTTCGTGCTCCAAACTTCAGATGTGGTCTAGGGCGGGGTTGATACAAATTGGGTGTATTTGTTGTTTAAAGAGTCCTACACCTTTAAAACTCTCTTCCTTCTCTTCAAACTCCGAATTTCCAACATTTATCTCTTTTTCCTAACATTGATCCACCTAAATAGCTTGGGGAGAGTCTCCATTTAGTGGCTAAGGGATTAGGATAAGCCTAGGACTCTTTTTAGGATAATTATGAATTATTAGTGATTATCCTAACCTTTTCCATTTATTAATATTTTAGGTATGAATTTAGCTTTAAATACCTCTTATCCAACTTGAGCTCTTCACAATTAGGCCCATTCATTCATGTTTGGACCATTAGTATTAGGGATGTTCATAATATGGTCCAACCCATAAAATCGAACTGAACCGGCCAGTTCGGTTCGGTTCGGTTCGAGTTGAGAGGTCCCACGGTTCAGTTCGGTTTCCCACTAGAAAATCAAATGAACCGAATATATATTAAATATATTAAATATATTAAATATATAATATATATCAAAGAGGAGCGCTTAGCCCAATGGGCTAGCGCCTCCCACTTCCCTGGGCAAACCTGAGTTCGATACTCAGGTCCGCCATCTAGGCCATTAAAATCTATTTTTTTTTTCGGTCCAAACCGAACCGAACCGATTCGATTCGGTTCGGTTCGAACTTAATTTCGGTTCGTTTCGGTTCACCCAAAAAGTGGGGTGAACCGAACCGAACCAAACCATGTTCACCCTAATTAGTATAACCCATTTCTTAGTTTAACTTAATAGATTTTAATTTAATCACATTTATTCAATTAAATTCTCATTTTATTTTAATTTAATATTATTTATCAAAAATTAAAATCAGAGTTGCTACATCCTCCCCCTCTTAAAAAGAATTTGGTCCCCAAATTCATATGATAATAAAAGGAAGAATGACTTACTAAACAATTCTGGGTAATTTCGTCGCATTGTTGCTTCGGGCTCCCATGTGGCTTCTTCGATTCAATGATTACTCCAGAGCACCTTTACCACAGATATCGGTCGATTCCGAAGTTGCTGAATCTTCTTGTCCAGGATTCTAACTGGCTTCTCTACATAGGTCATGTCTTTGTGCAGGATTATATCATCGTAGTGAATCACATGAGATGGGTCGTACACATACTTCCTCAACATCGACACATGAAAAATATTGTGTACGGTGGAAAACTTAAGAGGTAGTGCTAGATGATACGCCACTTCGCCAATTCTTTCCAGTACCTCAAATGGACCTCTGAACCTTGGCCTTAACTTGCCTTTCATCCTAAACCTTTGAAATCCTCTGGTCGGAGATACTTTAAGCAGCACATGATCTCCAACTTGGAATTCCAAATCCCTTCTTCTTTTGTCGGCATAGCTCTTCTGCCTGGACTGAGCTATTTTAATTCTATCCCTGATGATCTATATGTCTCTGCTAGTGTTCTACACCATATCAGGTCCCAACCATTGTTGTTTGCCTACTTCATTCCAGCAGACTGGCGATCTACAACTTCTACCGTATAGAGTTTCAAACGGTGCCATCTTAATGCTAGCCTGGTAGCTGTTATTGTAGGAAAATTCTATTAATGACAGTTGTTCATTCTAGTACCCCTCAAAGTCTATAGAACAGGCTCGCAACATGTCTTCCACATCTGATTTGTTCTTTCTGTTTGCCCATCTGTCTGTGGGTGGAAAGCAGTGCTAAAGTTGAGCTTGGTGCCTAGTGCAGTCTGAAGTCCCTTTCAGAATCTAGAGGTGAATCTAGGGTCACGATCTGAGACTATGGATACAGGAACTCCATGCAGTCTCACAATCTCCTTTACATATAGAGCAGCTAGCACATCCACACTCCAGGTACTTTTGATTGCTAGAAAATGTGCGGACTTAGTCAATCGGTCCACTATGACCTAAATAGCATCGAGTCCACCACAAGTTCAGGGTAAATCCATGATGAAATCCATTCCGATGCTCTCCCACTTCCACTCTGGTATGTCCAGGTCTGAGTACACCCGCAGGACGTCAGTGTTTTGCTTTCACCTGTTGACAAGTGAGGCAGTGTGCGGCATGCTTAGCCACCTCATGCTTCATGTTGGGCCACAAAAGTGACCTTTTCATATCTTGGTATATCTTGGTTGCTCCTGGGTGAATTGTGTACTTAGTCTTGTGAGCTTCATCCATCAACTTCCTTTTCAACTCCTCATTGTCAGGCACACATGTCCTACCCTGAAATAATAACCTTCCATTCTCAGTGATGGAAAAGTCTGGCCTTTCTGCTATTGTTTCCTTAACTTGGATTAGAAAGGGATCATTGGCTTGTTGTTCTCTGATCTCGACAAAGATGTTAGGTTGTGTTCTAAGGTTGGCCACTAACACCTGATTACTTCTCTGTTCAATATTTATATTCAGACTGGCAAATTTTTCTAATAATTACATCTCACCCATGACTAAAGAGGACAGGGACGCCACAGGCTTCCTGTTGAGTGCATCTGCTACTGCATTACCGTTGCCTGGGTGGTATTGAATATTGAAATCAAAATCCTTCAAATATTCTAGCCATCTTTTTTGCCTCATATTGAGCTCCTTCTGGGAAAATAAGTACTTCAGGCTCTTATGATCAGAATAGACAATGAATGTTCTCTATAAAGATAATGCCTCCAAATCTTAAGTGCAAACACCACTACAACTAATTCTAAGTCATGGACAGGGTAATTGACCTCATAAGGCTTCAGTTGTCTAGATGAATAGTCTATCACTTTTTCATTCTGTATTAACACGCAGCCTAGACCGATTCTAGATGCATCAATGTAGACTGAGAATCCTTCTCCCTCGACTGGTAACGCGAGGGCAGGTGCAGATGTCAAGCATTACTTTAGTGCCTGAAATCTCTTCTCACATTCCTTGCCTAGACATAGGGGTTCTCTTTTCACGTAAGGCGAGTAAGAGGTACATCTATCTTGGAAAAGTCTTTTATGAACCGCCTGTAATAGCTAGGTGTAATCACGGGGTGCGCACCCCTCGAGACACACAACATGTTTTAAAATAACTTAACAAGCATGAATTAGGAAGTGTGATCGCCACCTAACAGGTTGCCATGAATAGGAATGAAATTAGACTAACGTGCTAGGAAACGGGGAGAGAACAAGGCACTTACTGATGTCGCGACGGGTCTTCCCATCGCGATGATGCTGATGTCGTGATGCCCTACTAGGGTGCGTCTCGGCTGTCGTGACCCAGATGCCTATCGCGTTCTCTGCAGTGCGAGAGGATGTTGAGTGGAGCTTCTTCCTGCCCTCCAGTCAGCTAGAGGACAAGAGCTCCTCGTTCAATCATGCTTAGGTGCCTACCAAAACATAGAAAACAACAAAAGAAACCCTGGTAGACCATATTTAAGAGTAGCATCTATCCAAAAATGAAATGAAAGGGGAGAGCATGGAGGGAACGAACCTGGGGGTGGTTTTTAAACCCCTTGGGTGATGTAAAAACATGGGAAAGGGAAAGGAATGCGTTCATATCTAAAAGAAATGACAAAATGCATGGATGGAGAATAAGAAGAAGAAGAAAGAAAGAGCCTCAATGGGGCGACTCCCTGGCCATGGTGTGATGTCCTTGGTTGATGTAGATGCCCCAGAAGTCGCCTCCTCAGCCACCAAGCTCCGTACGTGAAGAAGAGGCCATAGCTTGGTAAAGGGGATAGAGGGAAATGTGAGGGGATGGGTGAGCCACGAGCTAAGGGTTAGGTCTGTTGAGAATTTGGCAGCACTTCGTGGCAAAATCAGGGCTCTCCTCCCTCTAAAGAAGAAGGGTCCCTTATATAGAGAGGAGAGAGATTAACCTCATCATTAAGTGATAATCACCCAAAATAAAGTGATAAAGCCAAGTAAATCCATGGGGAGAGTCCTAGGAGGGTCCCAAGGTGCCATGGACCCTCAACCACTCATGGGGGTTGCTTGGAGATAGTGATAAGGCCATTAGAGGATAAATAGGAGGTGGTTGTGGAGGCCAGGGCATGCGGATCATGTCGCGACGGGTCGTAGGGGCGCGACAAGGATAGTCGCGACGGCCATGATGGTCGTGACCCTAAGGGCACGTGCATAGATATTCATGGGCTGTCACGAAGGCCAAAGGGGCACGACATGGATAACACGACGCCATGACCCGTCGCATTAAGGAAAATCGATTATTCTTCGATTATTGATCAATTATTTAGAAGAATAATCAACAATGAGGCATATGGACTCTTAAAAGGATAATTAGACTGGATAATGGAAAAATTGGGCTTTTAATGGGCTCACAACATGGCTAATAGATGGGCTCAAGGTGAGTGACCAACTTGGGGCTCATTAAGAGAACAAGAAATATGGTTCAACTTATAGGCCAGAATCGGGTGTCTACACCAGCCAGTCCAAGAAAACTTCTGATCTCAGTGACATTGGTTGGTCTCTCCCAATTGAGTACATCTTCAATCTTGAAAGGATCAACAACTATACCATCCTTTGATATGACATGGCCTAGAAATGACACATCCTCGAGCCAGAATTCACACTTGCTCAATTTGGCGTAGAGCTTGTTGTCGCACAAGATCTGCAAAACGATCCTCAGATGGTCCTCATGCTCTTCCTTGTCTTGGAGTATATAAGATATCATCGATAAAGACTACGATGAATTTGTCGAGGTATGGTCGATAGATGTTGTTCATCATTGTATGAAAGCTGCAGGAGCATTGGTTAGTTCAAAAGGTATAACTACAAATTCGTAATGTTCGTACTTGCTCTTGAAAGCTGTCTTGTAAATATCCACATCTTAATTTTCATCTGATGATATCCCGATCTAAGATCAATCTTAGAAAAGTATTTGGCTCCTGATATTTGATCAAATAATTCATCGACACGAGGCAGAGGGTATTTGTTCTTGATAGTTAGCTGGTTCAACTGCTTGTAGTCAATGCACAATCTCATAGATCCGTCCTTCTTCTTGAAAAACAACACAGGTGCTCCCCAAAGAGAAGTACTTGGTCTGATAAGGCCACTTTCCAGCAATTCCATCAATTGCTCCTTTAATTCCTTCAATTCAGCAGAAGACATTCTGTAGGGTTGACGTGACACCGGTGCCGCTCTAGGAGTCAAATCGATTGAGAAATTTACATCTCGTTTAGGTGGAATGTCTTGCAGCTCATCGGGGAACACGTCGGAGTACTCTTGCACTATACGTATGTCAGATATCTTGGATGCTTTCTTTTCAACTACTATGGCGACAAGAAATGCCACACAACCCTTTCTTATCATGCTCTGTGCCCAAATAGCAGAGACGAGAGACAAGTGACTCTTGTGTCTACATCCCGTAAAAGTTAACTTAGGGAATTCGCTAAAGGAAATTTTCCCTCTTCTACAATCGACACATGCCCCATATGTAGATAGCCAGTCGGCTCCTAGTATGCCATCATAGCTTTCCATGGGCATAAAGACTAGGTCGGCTCCTAGATTGAGTTCACCAATCATGACATCGGCTAATGAAAAATATTTGTTCAATTAAGCTTTCTCCCCCACTTGTGTAGTAACAGGTAATTCAAAACTCATGGAGGCAGGTTTAACATTTAATGTATCAGCAAATGGTTGTAATATGAACGAATGTGTTGCGCCAGTATCAAACAAAACAAATGGTGACTGAGAAAAGACGGGTAAAGTACCTTCCACGACTCCACCCTCCTCGGTGGTCTCCACTTCCTGTAAAGCTTGCAGTCTGCCCGACTTCTTCTGTCCAGCAGGTCGCTTTTCATTTTCCTTGAGCATAGGGCAGTGGGGAATGCGATGCTCTCGACTCCCGCAACGTAGGCATGCACCTACCTTTTTCCAGCATTCTTCGCCAGTGTGACCAGCTTGTCACAATGCTTGCATCTGGGCTTGTTAGGGGCAAAGAGGGTAAAGTCCTTGGGCTTCCGCTCTAGGCTTGGCCCGCCGGTGATGCTAAATGGCTTTTTCTTGCCGTTGGTGGGCTTGCTCGAGGATCCGGATGTTTGTTCCTTCTTGACCATTCTACCCTTGATGCGATCGGTGAGGTCGATTGCATCCTCCAGTAACTGAGCCTTCTTGACCATTTCTCTATAGGTCTAGATGTCGAGCTGTGCAAGCTGAGTGATGTATGCGGGCTTCAACCCGTTGAGAAAATGCTTTGCCTTCATTCTCTCGGTGCCGACGAGGTGATTGGCATATCGTGCCAACCGTGAGAACTGAGCTTCATATTCGGCAACAGAGAGGCTTCTATGTTTTAGTGCAGCAAATTTAGAGGCTTTTCTCTCTTGAACTCTTTCAGAAAAGTATTTGGAGTTGAAGTGCTTCTTAAACGCGTTCCAAGTAAACTGAGCGTCAGCCCTGGTGGCTTCTACGGACTCCTACCACGCACGGGCGTCCCTTTCCAGCTGGAAGGTGGCAAGCAGCAGTTTGTCCCCAACCGCGCATTGCATGACGCAGAAAAATACATTCAATCTCCTTCAGCCAATGCTCGGACTCATCTGGGTCAGTTGTTCCACTGAACTTAGGTGGGTTCATGCTGCGGAAATTTCTGTGCAGGTCCCCAGCTCCGCGGTTACCATCGCCCTGAGCAGCTTGCATTAGAGCGCGAGTCAGATCCTGTAGAGTCTACTGCATGTCACAGAGTTGTGCACATTCCGCTGCCATTGTTCTAAGTTCTTTTAACAGAAAATTTTTAATGTAAGATATTGAGGTTGAACTAAGTTTGTGTCTGTGTGAGTTTATTTGAACTTATTACCCATGGGTCTACCCATCTCTCACATAGGTATGGAATTAGACTCTGAGTCGAGGCAGGTCAAACCTAGATCCTCCTATACTAAAGAATAACCTAGGCTCTCCACAAAATTGTAACGCCCCGATATGGAATATTAGAGCGATATTACAGTAAATAAATAGTATGGAGCGAGAAATAACAACAACCATTGCACAATTGGAATAAAGACAAATGAAATCCAACTTCATTAATAACTCCTCAATTCAAACTATTACATTCACTAATCAGAGCCAAAACTAGGGCCTACAGTACTTTATTCACATCTAACTGTTACAACTAACTGACTCATAACTAACTAGCTAACTAAAAACATGGGTGGTCAAAAAGTTAGTCACTCTTGAACATTCTCATCCCCTTCATCGTGAGTGTGGCAGTCTCCATCAGACTCACCTAAAACACACGAAATAAATAGCGCAGGATAAGCGATAAACGCTCAGTAGGACTTAATATCTCATATAAATAGGCATACTTTAAGTGATTAATGTCTTATAAGGCAGGATAAATAGAGAGAACAGTCATGCATAGTCAAGAGAGAGACGTAGCATGATAATGTAAAACAATAGCACTTTAATGAAAGTATAGCACAAACAAGCACGATAACGGATTGGCCAGATAACGAGATAGCATGTAAAGTTGCACACACAGTGCACTAGTAATGATAACACTTGTATTGATTGTCATAGATTAAATCTTGATAGTATAAATAGCACTGGATGTATGCCGACATCCTGATCATTGAACTCCCATGAGCAAATAGCACTTTCAGGCGCACCTCCAAGGACCAGATTGGGCCCTATTGCCTGGCATTAGTTATATTATTATCCTAGACAATAAATTGAATGGCCAAATAGAGTACCAAGAATAGATGAGAGTAATTGATGAATAGACGAGAGTGTAGAGAGAATGTGAACAAATGAGAGTATAGAGATAGTAGATGAGAACATGGACATATTCATAAAACAATGATAAACAGATGATAGTAACAGTTGCACAGCACTCGGTCATGTGCCGACAGTCCGGTAGAAGTCACAACCGCCCACTTGCCGTGCTATGAACATAGGCCAAAGGTCCGGAGTGATCCCAAGGTAAGAAGGAACACACTAAGGCCGTTGGATCATTCTGATCCCTAGGGGTGTAAGGGGTTTTAATGGTACAACCCTCTCGTTGGCAATAGACATCCGCCAAAGCAAAGGAGACTTACGGATGTCTTGACAAGGAGTTCCTGGTCCTGTCAGGAGTATTCCCAATGGAGAGATCGTCCAAGCCAAGATAGAAGTGTGAAATGAAACGTTGTCCGTCTTTCCTCGAGTGCTCGAAGGCACAGGGACGCGATGACGGTATACAAAACGTACGAATAAAATGAAGACAAGTCCATTAAAATAATAGGGATATTAAGTGAATAATTACACTTAATTACTAGATATATTATTGAGAAATTTGATAAGATTTCATGGCGAACATTAATGTTTAGTGTGTGCATGTGTAAGGTAATTAAGAGAGCAAGAAATAATTGTGCACAAGCTTTTATTTAATGAATTTCATGTAAATATTGCCCAATATTATTAGACATATCGTTACTGTTCATAACAGTAAAATTTTTGGTTAACAATGATTAATTGGCATGATTAACGAAGGTTTACATGGAAATTAGGGTTTTGTCAGTCATAATGAAAAGGCGATGGGGGTACTTGTCTCGATTCAAATAAGCATATAAAATCATACACATGTCCAAAATTTATGAAACTAGTTTTAAACAAAAATAGACATGCTGGTGTATCAACATAATGAGTAATTAAAAAATAGGCAAGATATGGACATGCTTTGATTAGGTTACATTTTGGTGAACTAAAAACATGCATAGTGATGAAATCTTATTTAATTCGCATAGGGTACATGATAGAAATTGGGGGAAATATGATCATTTGAATCCTAACATCATGCAGTATTTATGGTAAAATTTGCAAGACACGAGATCAAGTGTATACAAGGATTGAAGGCAAACAAGTGGGTTCAGATACATGTTCATGACAAAGATTGGAGCATGAAATAGTCCTAAATGGCACTATGATAATTGGGGAAAACATAGGGCTTTGCAAGAGGGGATCATGGTTTGCCTAGGGACGAGTTTATTTAATTTTGTTTGAGAGATTGCCTACCTTTCACGCTATGAAAAACCTAGGGTTTGGAGATGTGAAGATGACAAATCCTCCTTCGTTCCTAGCCTTTCCTCCTTGCTTTCCTCTTCCAAAGCCTCCTATCCTTTGTGCTCCAAACTTCAGATGTGGTCTAGACCTTTAAAACTCTTCTTTCTCTTCAAACTCCGAATTTTCAACATTTATCTCTTTTTTCCTAACATTTATCCACCTAAATAGCTTGGGGAGAGTCTCCATTTCCTGGCTAAGGGATTAGGATAAGCCTAGGACTCTTTTTAGGATAATTATGAATTAATTAGTGATTATCCTAATCCTTTTTCATTTATTATTGTTTTAGGTACGAATTTAGCTTTAAATACCTCTTATCCAACTTGGGCTCTTCACAATTAGGCCCATTCATTCATGTTTGGACCATTAGTATAACCCATTTTCTAATTTAGCTTATTGGGTTTTAATTTAATCACATTTATTCAATTAAATTCTCATTTTATTTCAATTTAATATTATTTATCAAAAATTAAAAATCAGAGTTGCTACAATGAGTCTTTTGTAGCCTACATTGAGCATTTTGGAGTTCAATTATCTTCTAATTAACCTCAACAAAATTGTTTAGATATTTTTTTTTTCATAACATAAGCATGTTAAGTATTCTTCAGTTCCAAATTTATGCATTCTTTACATATCAAGAATTTTTCAATCTTTTTGGCATGGACCGTTAATTTGGGGTTAAGAAAGCTCCATATTTTGTAGCCCAAGTTCTCTATTTGGTAGCCTAACAGGAGTCATTTACAGCCTACATTGAGTATTTTGGAGCTCAACTTATGTTCAAATTCACTTCAACAAAATTGTTTACAACATTTTATTTTCACATGACATAAGCATGTTAAACATTTTTTAGCCCCAATTTGTGCATTCTTCACATATCCAGAATTTTTAAATTTTTTGACATGACTCGTTAAGTTGGGGTTAGGAAAGCTCCACAGTTTGAAGCCCAAGAACCCTATTTGGTAGCCTAATATGAGTCCTTTGCAGCCTATATTGAGTATTTTAGAGCTCAACTTATCTTCAAATTCACGACAACAAAATTGTTTACATATTTTCTTTTGACATGACAAAAGTATGTTAAATATTTTAAGCCCTAAATTTGTGAATTCTTCACATATCCAGATTTTTTCAAATTTTATTTTTTGGCTGGCTCGTTAATTTGGGATGTTTACGAGATTTTTGTATCTCTTGTGACTATGTTTTAGGAAAGTTCCACACTTTGGAGCCTAAGTACCTGATCATTTTAGAGCTCAACTTTTCTTCTTAATCACCTCAATAGAATAGTTTAAATTTTTTTTATATGACATTAGTATGTTAAGTATTTTCGGCCCCAAATTTATGCATTCTTCACATATCCAAATTTTTTTAAATTTTTTGACATGACCTGTTAACTTGGGGTTAAGAAAGCTTTCTTTTACAACGTACATTGACCATTTTAGAGCTCAACTTTTCTTCTTAATCACCACAATAGAATGGTTTATATTTTTTTTTGTTGACATGACATAAGCATGTTAAGTATTTTTCAGCCCCAAATTTATGCATTCTTCATATATCCAACATTTTTCAATTTTTTTGGCATGACTCGTTATTTTGGGGTTAAGAAAGTTCTACATTTTGAACCCCGACTATTCTATTTGGTAGCCTAGCAGAATTCTTTTGCAGCCTACATTGAACATTTTCAAGCTCAACTTATGTTCAAATTCACCTCAACAAATTTGTTTAGATTTTTTATTTTGACATGACATAAGCATGTTAAACATTTTTTAGCCCTAAATTTATGCATTCTTCACATATCCAAAGTTTTTCAATTTTTTTGGCTTGACCTTTTAATTTGGGCTTAAGAAAGCTTTACATTTGGCGCCCAACTATCCTATTTGGTAGCCTAACAGAATTCTTTTGCAGCCTACATTGAGTATTTGGAGTTCAACTTATGTTCAAATTCACCTCAACAAGTTTGTTTAGATTTTTTATTTTAACATGACATAAGCATGTTAAACATTTTTCAGCCCCAAATTTATGCATTCTTCATGTATCAAGAATTTTTCAATTTTTTTGACATGGCCCATTAATTTAGGATTAAGAAAGCTCCACATTTTGAAGCCCAACTATCTTATTTGGTAGCCTAACATGATTCTTTTGCAGCCCACATTGAGTATTTTGGAGCTCAACTTATGTTCAAATTCACCTCAAAATTTTGTATAATTTTTTTTTATTTTTACATGACATAAATATGTTAAACATTGTTCAGCCCCAAATTTGTGCATTCTTCACATATCTAATTTTTTAGCATGACCCGTTAATTTGGGGTTAAGAAAGCTCCACATTTTGGAACCCAACTATCTTCTTTGGTAGCCTAACATAATTCTTTTGCAGCCTACAATGAGCATTTTGGAGCTCAACTTATGTTCAAATTTACCTCAACAAATTTGTTTAGATTTTTTATTTTTACATGACATAAACATATTAAACACTTTTCAGCCCCAAATTTGGGCATTCTTCACATATCTAAATGTTTTTATTTTTTTTGGCATGACCCATTAATTTGGGGTTAAAAAAGCTCCACATTTTGGAGCCCAACTATCATATTTGGTAGACTAACATAATTCTTTTGTAGCCAACAATGAGCATTTTAGAGCTCAACTTATGTTCAAATTTATCTGAACAAATTTGTTTAGATTTTTTATTTTGACATGACATAAGTATGTTAAATATTTTTCATCCTCAAATTTATGCATTCTTCACATATCAAGAATTTTTCAATTTTTTTGGCATGACCCATTAATTTGGGGTTAAGAAGCTCCACATTTTGGAGCCCAACTATCCTATTTGGTAGTCTAGCAGAATTCTTTTGTTGTCTACATTGAACATTTTTGAGCTCAACTTATATTCAAATTCACCTCAACAAATTTGTTTAGTTTTTTTTATTTTGACATGACATAAGCATGTTAAAAATTTTCAGTCCCAAATTTGTGCATTCTTCACATATCTAGAATTTTTTAATTTTTTTGGTATGGCCCGTTAATTTGGGGTTAGGAAAGCTCCACATTTTTTTGTCCAAGTACCATGTTTGGTAGCCTAACATGACTCTTTTGCAACCAACATTGAATATTTTGGAGCTCAACTTATCTTCAAATTACCTCAATAAAATTGTTTAGATTTTTTTTTGACATGACATAAACATGTTTAACATTTTTAAGCTCCAAATTTGTGCTCTTCACATATCTAGAATTTTCAATTTTTTTGGCATGGCCCGATAATTTGTGATTATAAAATCTTCACATTTTGGAGCCCAACAACCCTATTTATTAGCTTGACAAAGTCTTTTGTAGCCTACACCAAGTATTTTAGAGCTCAGCTTATCTTCAAATTCACCTCAACAAAATTATTTAGATACTTTTTTTTCAGCCCCAAATTTGTGCATTCTTCACATATCAAGAATTTTTCACTCTTTTTGGCATGGGCCGTTAATTTTGGGGTTAAGAAAGCTCCACATTTTGGAGTTTATGTATTTTATTTGGTAGCATAACATGAGTCTTTTGCGGCCTACATTGAGCATTTTAGAGCTCAACTTATGTTCAAATTCACCTCCACAAAATTGTTGAGAATTTTTTATTTTGACATGACATAAGAATGTTAAACAATTTTCAGCCCCAAATTTGTGCATTCAATTTTTCAAATTTTTTGGCATGGCCCGTTAATTGGGATTAGGAAAGCTCCACAGTTTGGAGCCCAAATACCGTATTTGGTAGCCTAACATAAGTCTTTTGCAGTCTACATTGAATATTTTGGAGCTCAACTTATCTTCAAATTCACCTCAACAAAATTGTTTATATTTTTTTTGACATAAGTATGTTAAACAATTTTCGATCCCAATTTGTGCATCCTTGAGATATCCAGTATTTTTTAACTTTTTTGGCATGACCTGTTAATTTGGGGTTAGGAAGCTCCAGATTTTGGAGTCCAACTACCCTATTTGGTAGCCTAACAGGAGTTTTTTGCATCCTACATTGATCATTTTAGTGCTCAACTTATTTTTTTTTTGACATGACATAAGCATGTTAAGCATTTTTTAGCCCCAAATTTGTGCATTCTTCACATATCCAGAATGTTTCAATTTTTTTTGGTTGGCATGTTAATTTGGGATGCTTATGGGGTTTTTGTACACCTTGTGACTCTACTTTAGGAAAGCTCCGAATTTTTGAGCCCAAGTACCCTATTTGGTACCCTATCCGGAGTTTTTTGTAGCCTATATAAGCTATTTTGGAGTTCAACGTGTCTTCATAATCATTTATGCAAAATTGATTAGATCTATTTTTTTGAGTTGACATGAGCATGTTCTGCATTTTGGATCCTGACATGTTCCATAACCTTTCTAAATTATGTTTGTACATTTTGGAACCTAACAAATTTCTTGAATTTGTCTACAGAATTTAAAAATGCTTTGAAAGACATCTGCTCCTTGGAGTACTATTTGAAGGGGAGAGAAAAATTAGGGTTCCGTGATTGCCATAAAGCCATCATGAGGATGACCCCTTTCGCTCATTTTGTTGACAACAATCATCGAGCAATATTCAAGATGACTTTCATAGAGAAGATTGTTGATAGGTTTAAGGAGGAAGTAATTTTCAAATTGGCGACAAGACTCTTACATTTACTATGGAAGATGTCACCGTCATCTTGGGTTTCCCTTGCTCTGGGCTGAGTGTCCCCATTATCAGTGTCCGATTAAGTTCTCAAAGTTGCACCATCGTTTGGGGCCAAGATAAGCTTTGATCGGAAGGTGGTGACAACTCTTATCCTATAACTAGTTGAATCAGACGATCCTTCTGATCTTGAAGACACTATAAGTCTCTGGATTATTTTTCTATTATCAACTTTTCTATGCCCACGGTCTTCCCCATCTTGTCCACCACAAACGCTTGTTTGTTTGGACAACATTGACGACATTGGGCGTTATAATTGGGCGGCTACAGTCCAGAGCTAACGTTACACAAATTTGAAGACTTTGTGGCTATAGTTCATGAGAAGAGATCTGGCCGGTCTACAACTCCCAAGAGAAGGATAGCTGGGAGAGAGCATGGCAGTGCCTTCATTTTTGGCTTCTTTGCTGCTCTGGCGGTAAGTTTTCATAAAATATTTTTGGCTTTTGTCACCATTCTTATATAATTTAATAAACTAATGGTCCATGCAGGTGTGGTTCTTAGAGCACAAATGGTTGCGGCAGCCAATTGACAGAGAAGCAATTCTCCGTCTATTTAGATGGGGATCTGTTTTGGACAAGAAGCTATCTTTCTCTATTCATTCTCTACAGGGGCAATAGGTAATCCACAAACAAAAGCTTCAAATTGTACATTTATCTAATCAATTGTTGCTATATTTTTTAAAAAAGATGCTTACAGGTAATTAAGCATTTGAAGTTGGCCAAAATTGAGAAGAAAGCCATTATAGGGGTTAGCTAGAAAAAGAACCATGTGCAAACTGAGGGCGTGGCTGCTCCTCCCCATCCAACTCTTATGGGCCTTCTTCAAGGCCTTGGTGATGACATTAGGTAACTTCTTGAAAGACTTCACCAATCTATGTCGTCTGGTGAAGCCCAATTTGAAGCATTGACAATTGCTCTAACCATGGGGTTCAGTAGAATAGAGAAGTTGATATGTTCAACCTCGATAGCATAAGACCAAGCTGCATTTCGTACACCTACAGAGAAGTGCTCTTCCACCACACTATCACTCACTCTTGCCCCTGCTTATGGTCATGCAATTGCATCTGTTATGATCGCGGAACAAGAGTTTATTGTACCTGATCCAATAAGCATAGTCCCTACCACCGAACTAATTAGCTCAAGGTCCCTAATAAAGAATATCAAGTGTCGGGACGATCGCCAGCCTAGAATGTAATGACGAATCACCATTCAGAAGGCTGAATAAGGTGCCAAGAAAAGAAACAACATATCAGCAAAAGAAAGACAAAAAAGGTATAGTTGAAAACTACATTATTTGATGTCGTGCATTAGTGATTTATATTTCTTTGTTTTATAATTTATCATTGCATAATTTGTGTTGGAGGCAATGAGCAAGTTTGGCAAGTTTTATAAGGAATGGACTTGTAAATCTAAAGCTAGTAAGAGGCAAACAACATTGGTAGAGGTCTTTCTTGTCGAGGAGGGATATGCTGACCACAAGTAAATGAACGCTCAATAACATTTATTTATTGGCTTCAATTTTTATAATTTAAACTGGCCTTCATTTCTTCCTTGTCACACATTTCAGTCAGATTGTGTCGACCTTCACTAATAATTATTCGTTGAAATGGTCACATATTTGGGATTTATTAGGGGCAATATGTCGGATGATGAGGTAAATACTAGCCATTACACGAAGAATACAAACTTACATTGTCCATTAATTTTTCAAAAAATTTCTTTTGTACTATTTTTGGTGGTTGCAGGTTATTGACATTGCCTTACATGTCATGAAAGAGATACAGATTTCAAAGGAAGCCCTTTTCCCAAATTTGTACCACCGATGGGCTTTCCTTCTCACCATTTTGTGCTCTTGGATTAGCAATACAGATTGCTCTCATGACTCCAGGGGCCACAAACTGCATACTTCCTTTTGTCATGAAAAACTAGGACCCCCACTATCTAAATTTGAATTCCTATTCTTTGTTCTCCATAAATCAAACTATTGACGTTGATGTTAACAAATTTCGGCTCAAACTTGCTTGTGATTTTCTTTCAAAGTCATTAAACAATATATGAATGGTGTTCTTACATTTTCATTTGAGTTTGTCTGGGATGAGTTTGTAAAAGGGCACTTTTGTTATTATAGGTGAACACATTTTCAATGACAAGTACATTTTAAAGCCCTCCATTATGTGTTTCCACATGTGTTATTACAGATGAACATAGGCTGAATAATAATTTCTTTATATGTAGGCACAAGTTGTCTTTGGACACCTAAAAAAAATGGAGAAGGGGAGTGACACCAAATATTATGAGACAACCACCGATAGCGGATCAAGTCGCATGACCCCAATGCCAGGCAAAAGATGAGACCGGACATCAATTCGCTCGGAAAACCCAAGCATCAGAACACTCGAAAGACAAGCAACAAATCGCTCGAAAAACCCTAGTTTTAAAGCACTCAGAAAACCCAATTATGAGAACACTAGGAAAACTCGAGTATCGAGCACACGAAAAACCCGAGTATGTGAGCACACGGAAAACCTGAGCATCAGATCGTGTGGAAAATCTGATTTTGTTCACCAATTGGAAGTATAAAATAAATAATTAAATAAATAATTAATAATAAAGAAGAACGACAATAAAATAATAAGGGAAATAATAATAACAATAAAGAAGAACAACAATAAAAAAATGTGTCTTCACTAATTCGAAAGTTTGTTCACCAATTGGAAAGTTTGTTCACCAACTAGAAGGTTTTGTTCACCAATTAGAATGTTTGTTCATGAATTGGAAGGTTTTGTTCATCAATTGAAAGGTTTTGTTCACCAATTGGAAGGTTTGTTCACGAATTGGAAGGTTTTGTTCATCAATTGGAAGGTTTGTTCACCAATTGGAAGGTTTTGTTCACCAATTTGAAGGTTTTCTTCACGAATTGAAATGTTTTGTTTACCAATTGGAAGGTTTTGTTCATCAATTAGAAGGTTTTGTTCACAAATTGGAAAGTTTGTTCACAAATTGGAAGGTTTTGTTCATCAATAGGAAGGTTTTGTTTGTCAATTGGAAGATTTGTTCACCAATTTAAAGGTTTTATTCATCAATTGGAAGGTTTTGTTCACCATTGGAAGGTTTTGTTCATCAATTGGAAGGTTTTGTTCATCAATTGGAAGGTTTTGTTCACCAATTGGAATGTTTCTTCACCAATTAGAAGGTTTTATTCACCAATCGATTGCCTCTCTTCATTAATGGAAGTTTTCTTCATCAATCGATTGCCTTTAGTCATCATCGATTATCTGTCTTCATCAATTGATTGCCTTTACTCATCAATCGATTATCTGTCTTCATCAATCGATTGTTTGTCTGTATCAATTGATGAATAAATACATCAATTGAAAAATAAACATATCAATTGATGAACAAATATATTAATTGAAGAACAAATGTTCCAATTTGAGAACAAATGTATCAATTGAAGAGCAACTGCACCGTTGAAGAACATTCATAAAAACTTTTAAGATGATAAAAAAATCAAATAAATGATAAAAATTACAATAATAAATAAAAACAAATAAATGATAATAAATGGTTAAAAATATTTACAAAACATACATGTAAATATAATTTGAAATTGCCAATTTAATCATATATTCAACCCCCCTTCTAGATTTTGCCATCACAACATATTAGATCCTACAGTTAAGTCTATGTTTAGAAAGTCCGAATACGGAATTGCCAGAATTGGTCGATCGACTTCTTCTGTTCGGTCATCCGATTTCTGCATTACTTCGACTGGCAAAGAGTATAATAGGAATATCCAATGTCCTCGTCGAAGTCTGGTTTTGACTGATGAATCGGTCGACCGATTTCTTCAAGTCGGTCATCTGACTTTGTGACTGTCCCACTGCCAAACCTACTGGCTAGGTCGGTCGACCAAACATACCAAATCGGTCGTCTGACTTCTTCTTGGTCATGAATCGGTTATCCATCGATTGCCCTTGTTCCACAATCGATTGTGCATCTATTGGGATGTCCTTCTATTGATTGGCCTTTGATTATCGGTCGACCAATTTCCACAATTTGGTTGTCCGATCTTCTGATCTGAGTTCTTGATAATAGGTCGACCGATTTCCCTAGGTCGGTCGTCCGACTGTCAGTTCTGTAGACTTTCTTCCTATCTTGTCTATCTATTTTGTCCAAGTCCTAGACTTTGTATTAATATCTTCAAATGTGACTTTTGGAAAAAATTACTGCACACTTAACACACAAATTAGACCCTCAATTTAAATAAACATAAATCAAAGACTTGGATCATGAACATGAATTACACGCAGTGTTTTGTGATTTCCTCAACATGAGTTAAACTTAGTGTTTTTGTGATCATCAAAATTTACATAGTACAAAAAGATATATATATATTTAAAAATAATAAGAAGAAAATTTCACATCCCACATTGTCCAAGCCCAAAATGATTACCATAGGCTCCAAAATGAAAGTTTGGGCTCCAAATAAGGCGGCGTTCTCCCATACCTGCTAGTTTTTGAAAACCCATTGGTTTTCATTATTTCATATATTTTTTTAATAAATAAGATGTCCAAAAACCAGTGACACTATTAGAACCCAAAATTACTAAGAGATAACTACATGTCCAAAGGAAGGGCCATGATAACCCAAAAAAAAAAGCGGACTCCAAAATGTGAATTTGTCCTTCCAATAGGTTTTCTTACACTCCAAAATGTGTAATTTTCCTAAAACTTGTTTTCCATTTTTTTTCATCCATGAACAATATGTGGAAAACTGGTTAGATGACACGCACTTGTTTTGTTGAACTCCAAAATTTGTTCATTCACATTCATTCACAGATGCATTCATTTAAAGGCTCATTGACATTCACACTCATCAATTTTAGTAACACTTCTAGTATCCTCACACTCCAAAATGTACATGTAAGATGAAGCCAACATTTAACCATCACTGTGTTCACTGTGTTGCAAAAAAAGAAAAATCTGGGACATAACTTTCTCTATCTTCATTTAAAAGGTGGCCTTCACGCATTGGGTGATATTGTTCATCTCCTAGCGTTCCACTTGTCAGCCAACAACCAATCTTTATACTTTGCTCCTCTTCCTTATCTTCTCAATGGTTGATTTAATTCTTTTCTCGTGTCTCCTCCCCTTTGTCAAAAACTCTCGGGGAATCATGAACTACTGTTGACTCTAGGAATGACTTCGATGTTGGTCTTTTCATATGTAACATGGTGTCTCTCACCTTTTCCATAAGACTAGGCATTTACCCCAAAGCAACGTCATATGCTTCCTCTGAACAAGATGCTGCCTCAGCAATCTTCATGAATCTATAAATTAGACTAAAGTACCTTGCAAATGTTGAAATACCAGATTCATTGTCAGGTCCACTATCATTTCTTACATGCTGATATAGCATATCTTTTCGCCAACATCTTAAGAAATATTTTTCTAGGATCTCCGTGATGCCTGAGAATTGAAATGCCTGCATAAGTAGCCTTTAAATGCAAAGCTTCGGCAAGCACATTCCACCTCTTCTTTTTCACTTCTATACATCACATCGTACTATCTCATGAATTGCTTCAATATGCCTTTCATATTTACCCTTTCATGGGACTTGACTGTCACTGCCAATGTGTTTCCTTGTAGATCAATCTTGATGGGATGACATGCAGTAATCTCAATTAATTCTTGTTGAAACTTTTGGAATATTGCATGTGTGTAGATGCCAGCAGCTTGCTTCTCAAAGGGGGGAGCTTGTGTTCATGTATGCTTCTGTGTCCCATGATTTCACATTAGCTTGGTTCTCAGCGTCAAATCGCCGCTCAAGTGCAACTGTATATTTTGATACAAATTTAGATAATGTTTTTTTTTTCCGTTACGAAACCATCGAAAAAGTGATTAATACTCTCACTCCTGTGACTGGTTGACATCCCTGCACAGCACAAGTGTAATGGGAAGTTAATACATGCGTAACTAGTTTAAGTAATAAGGAAAAAGCTTACCAAAAAAATACTTAACCCACAAAAACTTGTCTTTTAAGAAGATCGGAGCCCACTTAGCTCGGCAATTATATAATCCTTTTAGCCACTCATTTTTTCTAGCCGATTCATAATCACCAATCATCTTCTCCCACCTGTCATTGAATTGAAGGGGAGATATCGAGTCATATATGCATTCA
The DNA here is from genome assembly GCA_014218235.1 of Colocasia esculenta. NCBI lineage: Eukaryota > Viridiplantae > Streptophyta > Magnoliopsida > Alismatales > Araceae > Colocasia > Colocasia esculenta. Next base: position 17,624,496 of record CM024761.1, read on the forward strand.
TCAAAATCAGACACAAAGTTCAGATGAGCATTACATATGTGACCAATTTTTTCTAGTATCTTTTTTAGTATATCATGCCATAAACAAAATCGATGCCTGGCATTAGAAAAGACTTGAGCAATAGCTGCTTCCATGGCTTTCTCCTGGTCAGTAATAATTGCATTTAGATGCGCAACACCATTAGCTTTTATCCAACAATTGAACACCCATATGAAGCTTCCAATCCTTTCGTTGCTTAGCAAAGCACAACCGAGAAGAATGAATTGATCATGATGATTGACTCCCACGAATGGAGCAAAGGGCATTTGATATGTATTTGTCAAATATGTTGTGTTGAAGTATATGACATCAGAGAAATATGAACATGCTGTCCTTGACCTACCGTATATCCAAAAGACATTTCTGAAAGTACCATTATCGTTTACCTCCACTATTTAGTAGAAGGTGGGGTTTAGTAGCTTGCATTGCTTCAAAATATGTCAGCATTGTCTTTGCATCACCTTCTTTCAATTGGGTTTCTCTTTCACGTTCAAGAAAGTTCTTACAATCTTTCTCCATGAAATCTAGTTGTCTAATCCCACCTTTTCTCTTTGCCATGCATGATACAATCTTCGACGTTGAAATCCCGACACTTCGCATGTTTACTATTTCGGCCTTCTCTGAAGTACAAATTCGTTGATGGGATTGCAAGTACACCGCCGATAATGGATTTAGGCTGATGGTTATGCTCAAGTCGTACATCATAGAAAATGTATTTCATGGTACACCTATCTCTTCTCACCTTCAAACTTGTTGGGCATCTAATTTTAGCTGTGTCATGATGTAATTTGGCATTTGGAACTTGCCTACTTTCACCACTTCTATGACGTGAATTTTTTGAACATGCACACACCATTCACAATTTTTCTATCTCGGATTGCTATACCAAATCCTTCTTTCTTCGTATAATTATTTTAGAACTTTCTCACATCATCAATACATTCAAACTCCATCCCTTCACAAAGTTCTGCTATAAGTTCAGCTCTTGGGATCTTTTGCTTCTCCTTAGTTAGAGTCTTCACCACATCATTTCCACATTTGAGTTGCACATTACCTATCATGACCACATATACAAGTTAGTCTCCAAAAGTTTAAAATCAAGAAAAAAATGTGCAGATAGGCACTAAATAACAAGCTTGTGTTACAAAATATTATGGTGAGGAAATAAGTAATAACCTTTCAGGAGATGTGAATTAAGTATGTAATTTAGCCCCCCAAAAAGTCAGACTTTGAAAGTCTTTAGAATTCTTTCTTATTAATCATTATATACAGTGAAGTCTTTAGAACCGCCAATTATCCTACAACATGAAGGAATTAGAAGGAAAATATCTTAGAAGATGTAAATTAAGTATATGCTTTAGGCTCCAAAATGTTTAACTTTAGCTCCAAAATGCATAGATAGACACCAAATATCTAAATTAGGCTCCAAAATATTATGCTGAGGCAACAAACAATAAATTTAAATCTTCATTATTGATCATTATACACAGTGAAGTCTTTAGAACCCCTAATTATCCTACAGTATGAAGGAATTAGATTCCATATTTTTTAGATGTAAATTAAGTGTACAGTTTAGGCTCCAAAATGTTGGACTGCAACTCCAAAATTCACAGGTAAGCACCAATTAAGTAAGTTAGGCTCCAATTTTTTGAAAAAATGAATTAAACATCCGCTTTAGGCTCCAAAATATTATACTGTATCTCTAAAATGCACGTTATATGCCAAATATAAAGTTAGGCTCCAATATTTTGGTCAATATACAAACCAAAGTTGAATTTTTGGACTTACAAGCAACTTCCATGTCTGCAGAACATTCATCGTCATTTTCGTTCAATATTCTGACAGGGCTATTTATTGGGTCTTCTGTGACCAAAATGCAGATAGAATTCTTCAGAAAAATGGACTTGTTCCTAAACTCGTTGAGGAAAACATTTACATATATAGTAAATAATTATTTTCTACTAACCAGACGCCTCTTCTTCAACATCGAATACATGTACACACTTCCTTAGCTCACCATCACAATTTCCCTTCCTATGCCGAATGTCGCAGCAGCCCTTCCTCTGCTCAAAATCATGCACACCGTTCATCTGCTGAGCATCGCAATTGCCCTACCTCTGCTCACCATCACAGTTACTTGTCCCTCCTTTTGATTCCATTGATGGTGCATGGGAGGAAAGAAATAAAGGCTCGAGTGTAGGAACCATTGTATGTGTAGGCATACATGCTCCAGTGAACAAACATTGTCTAGAGAAAATAGACGGCATGAATGGAGATGACAACCACACCATCGGTTTCCCATACATCCATGGTTGGGCTCCATAAACAATAGGAGATAGAATTGGCAGGATCATGCAATTTGAGGCCCTACATGACATCTCTGACTTGTTCGATACCTCCATTTCGTCGGACCTTCTACCTTCAAAGTCCGCCATTAATTTCATCCCGATGCTCTCCGTAAACAAATTCTGCAGTAACGCGATGGATTATTGGACATGCTGGAACTCCTCCGTGCAGGTTCACACTAGTTTCCTCCATCTTATTTCTCCTCTTAAATGCCATAGTTAAGGAAGGATCATCTCGGAAAGAGGTGAGGGGGCGTACGCGGGAAAGAGGTGAGGGGGGTATTTTGGGAAGCATGGTTTCAAATCCCAGATTTGACACGAGCTATACGAGTTTTGACATCACATCACGCGGCAAGGGAGTTGTCTGCGGGGTGCGAAGTGCGGGGGAGTTGACACGGCGCGGTGGATAGTCCACAATGAGGTGGACGAATGGGAGAGCGGAAGTGCAGTTTGACATGGTTAAACTACACTTTCGACATATCAGTAAGTCTTTCTCTTTCTATTTTAGATCTAGGACCTTAAAAATGGTCAAAGGAGAAAAGAGGGTTTGAGAAGATTGATGGAGGCTGGCTTCTGGTCTGGGCAACGGGCAGAGCATTCTTGATTGGCTTTTGTCCCACATGATAAATACTTTTCTCAGAAAGGAAGATAAGCACTTGATAACTTATAGAAATCAAAATTTACCCATAAAAATTGTAAAAGATCTTCAGAAAGTAAAACTCAAGTGAACCATTAGACAATTTAAAATCCCAAAACAGTGAAATAATAATTTAGTTTAAGATATGTTTGAATTAATTAAGTTTGAGCAAGTAATTCGTTAAGGTTAGTTTTTTAGATTATGTCTACTATTGTCCTTTAAGGGAGCCCATCACTGCTCTTTCTAGTCTTTAGATGTGCCCTCATCCTAGGGAAATAAAGGCCTCCCCTACGACCAAACCCAATCAACCTTATTATGATTCATAAATATGGTTCATTTACATTTTCACCAGATTTCTTCAAATAGAGTAATGCTCGCTGCACGTATACCCGGGTATAAATCTCACACTGGAATCACCGGGAAGTGCCTTATTAGGCCACGTGGAAAGTACTCACGTCAGCAGCCCAACACACGTTGCCACCTATATGCGTGTCTTTCCGAGGCCCGCCATCATGGAACTGCCCGCCATCATTAAATTCACTACAGGGCAAATATGATGATCGATTGAACCTATTTGTCACCGAAATCAACTTATTTGTCACCAGGAGTGACCTATTTGTCACAGAAATCAACTTATTTGTCATCACTGGTCACCTATTTCTCACCGGAATCAACTTATTTGTCACTCCAATTTGTGACTCTATGTGAATTACTTAAGGTCTTTGTCACCAGAATCAACTTATTTGTCATCAGGAGTGACCTATTTGTCACTGGAATCAACCTATTTGTCACTAAGAGTGACATATTTATCACTGGAATCAACCTATTTGTCACTGAATCACTTAAGACACGAAGTCGGCTATTTGTCATCGGAATCAACCTATTTGTCACTAGAAGAAATTTATTTATCATCGAAATCAACCTATTTGTCACTCCAATTCGTGACTCCATGTGAATCACTTAAGACACGAAATCAGCTATTTGTGTAATGCCCCGACGCGGAATATCGGAGCGATATTATAGTTATTAAATAGTACAGAGCGATAAATAGACAACAACCATTTCACAATTAGAATAATACCAAATAAACTCCAACTTCATTAATAATTCATCAAACTTTATTACATCAACTAATCAGAGCCAAAACTAGGGCCCAAAGTACTTTATTCAAATCCAACTAATACATTTTAACTGATTGACGACTAAACTAACTAACTACTAAGTAGTGGTTACTAAAATGGGTCACTCCTGAACTTCATCCTCGTTCCCTTCCTCATGAGTGTGGTAATCACTATCCGACTCACCTGAAACACATGAAATAATAATGCAGGATGATCGAATAACACCCAGTAGGACTTAATATCTCGTGAGAACAAGCATGCTTTAAATGATTAATGTCTTAAGTGGCAGGATAACTAGAGAGCATAGTCATGTAGAGCAAGGTAACGATAGCAAGAGAATGATAGCACTAGTACATGGAAAATAGCACAGCAAGTACGATAAATGATTGGCCATGTAACGATATAGCACGTAAAGTTGCACAACAATGCACTAGTAACGATAGCACTTGTATAGATTGCACTGATTAATTGTCATAGATTTAAATCTTGATAGTATAATGGCACTGGATGTATGCCAACATCCTGATCATTTTAACCCATGGGCAAATGACACTTTTTGGGTGCTCCTCCCAGGACCAGATCGGGCCCTATTACACTGGCATAAGTTATGTTTCTTATCTTAGACAATCATAGGGATGGCCAAATAGAGTACCAAGAATAGATGAGAATAGTAGATGAAATAGACGATATTGTAGAATGAAAGTGAACAGATGAGAGTACAAGGATAGTAGATGAGACAGGGACGTAATCGTAAAACCACGATAAACAACGATAGTCACAGTTGCACAGCACACCATCGTATACCGGCAGTCTGGTAGAAGTCACCACCACCCACTAGCCGTGCTAAAACACAGACTAGATGGTTCGACGTGATCACAAGATAAGAAAGACACACTAAGGCCGTTGGATCTTACTGATCCCTAAGGATGTAACGAGCTTTAAGGGTACAACCAGCTTGTCGGCAATGGACGTGCACCAAAGCCAAGGAGACTTACGGAGGCCTTGACAAGGAGTCCCTGGTCCAGTCAGGAGTATTCCCAATGGAGAGGTGGTCCATGCCAAGAAATGTGTGTATCGAACGTTGTCCGTCTTGCCTCGAGTGCTCGATGGCAGAGGGACGCGATAACGGTGTACAAAGCACGCGAATAAAACGAAGACAAGTGACATTTAAATAATAGGGAAATTTAAGTGAAATAGTTACACTTAATAATTACCAGATATATTATTGAGTAATTTAATAAGGTCTAATGGCAAACATTTGTGTTAAGTGTGTGCACGTGTAAATAATCATGAGAGCATAAAAGATTGTGCACATGGCTTTTATTTAATTAATTTTCTGTAATTAATACAAAAGATTAATGTTCAGATCAATACTATGCTTAACAGTGTTTAATTAAGTCTAAACAAGGGTCAAATGGCATAAATAGTAGGGGCATAAGGGTAAATACCAATTCTGGCTGAAAATATGAAGAACGCGACGGGAGTACCCGTCGCGATTCAAGTCACGACGGGGCGGCCCGGGCACAATAGGTGAACCGGCCGGCTGGCACGGTTCGGGAGGAAACCGCGACGGCGCAGGCCGTCTCGTTTATAATGTGACGGACCGGCCGGTCGCGACTCCTCTGATATCACGATGGGTTGGGCCGTCGCGATTTCAGAGGAGCGGCCCGACCCAGAAAAGGGGATTTTCCCTTTTTGGGTTTGGTCTTTCACTCCCATGCATGATATAGACCACTTCAAAAATTGATATAAAATCGCACGATGATCCAAAAATTATGAAACTAGTTTTAAATGTAAGTAAACTCATAGATCTATCAACAGACATGAGTAATTAGGAAACAGACAAGGTTTGTGCATGCTTTAATAAGGTTACATTTCAGTGGCCTAAACAAGCACAATCATGGGAAACGATTTAATTAGCAACGCATACACGATGGAAATTAGGAAAAATAGGGGCGTTTGAAAGCTAACATCATGTAGTATGAGAATTATTTTAGGGCATGGGATCAAGTACATACATGGATTGAAAACAATCATGTGGGTTCGGGTGCATGGTAAGGACAGAACTTAGAACATTTAATACTCCTTCATGGAGCCATGAAAATTAGGCAAACAATAGGGCTTTGATAGAGGGGATCAAGGTCTACCTAGGGACGAGTTTAATTTGATTTTACTTGAGAGATTGTCTACCTTTTCTTGCTATAATGGAAACCTAGGGTGATGACGAAAAGGAAGAAAAAAACCCCTTGCTCCAAGCTCCTCCTCTCCTTGCTCCTCGTCCTCAGCCTTCCCGCCTCGTCCTCTAGAGCCCTAACAATGGAATGAGGCTTGATAGGGCCAAATTAGGGTGAGTATAGCTTGTGTAAGAGTCCTTTCTAGTTAAAACTCCTCTCTCCCCTTCAAACTCCAAATTTTCACTATTATCTCCCTATTTTCTAACCATTATCTACCTAAAAGGATAGGGAAGAGGTCCAATTTCATGGCCAAGGGGTTAGGATGGGATGAGGACTCCTCCTTTGGATATATATGAGTCATTTAATATTTATCTTAACCCTTTTCTATTTATTAATTAATTAGGTACGAAATTAGCTTAATTAACTCTCATCCCATGATAGACTCTTCACATTTTGGGCTCATTCTTTTATGCTTGGGCCATTAATACAACCCACTCTTAATTTAGCTTAATAGATATTGATTTAATTCCCTTAAATTCTATTTATTCTCTCTTTATTCTAATTAAATTTATTTATCATATTTATTAAATTAAAATTTTATTTTATTTAGGATTTTAAAAAAATCAGAGTTGCTACAATTTGTCACTGAAATCAACTTATTTGTCATCAGAAGAAATCTATTTATCACAAGAATCAACTTATTTATCACTTCAATTCGTGACTCCATGTGAATTACTTAAGGCACGAAGTCAACTATTTGTCACTAGAATCAACTTATTTGTCACCAAAAGAAATCTATTTGTCACTGAAATCAACTTATTTGTTACCAGAAGAAATCTATTTGTCACCGGAAGAAACTTACTTCGTGACTCCATGGAAAATTTTGATTTCCGGTCCAAAAAGTACATTTTGAATTAATTAATTAAATGTCTCTCTGCAATCGTTGTTTGCGAGGGGGGCAATTTTCATGATGGCGGGCCTCGGGAAGCTGTACGCGCAGGCAGAGACGTGTGCTAGGCTGCTGATGTGAGTGCTTTCCACGCGGCTCAATCGAGAGCGTTCTGACGATTCCAGCATGAAATTTATGTCCGGATGCACGTGCAAATTAACATTTCTCCTTCAAATAAATATGAGAAAGTATTAATTAAAAAAATGTGGTACTCATCATCTAACCTTCTTTTGGATGAAACATGGATAAGCTAATCCGGTGGCAATGTTTGTAAGCCCCTTCCAAACTTAATATCATGTCTAATTATATGTGTAACTCAAATTGCTTGTTCGTGCATGGAGGAGACTGTGGACTGACGTAACCTGATCAACCCTTTTTATCAAACGAAGATAGATACGAAAATGAGGCTGTATCTAAGGATGCTATCCAAAAGAGAGCTATAAACACTAATATCGATGTGTCTTCGCGTCTTTGTTTGTACGGAAAATTACATTTTAATGAAATTTAATATTAATTTTCGAATGCATTGTCTTTTATTTATAAAAAAATGATATGATTATCTGATTTTAAAATCTCTGGGCTTAAAACTGCTGTATTTTCTAAATTAAGATCAGAACATTTTGTTTTGTATGATCGCAAAATAATATATAGTGTTTCATTGCTTGTCATAATTTCAAGTCAATTTTCTCCATTTTCTTGGCTTTCGGTGAGTATAGACCTCAACGTTCCTTTTATATTACTTTAGTAGGGGTGTCAAGTAGGTTAGGTCGACCTGAGGGTCCGGTGATCTAACCCGATTTTATATGGACTTGGGTTGAATATTTTAATCTCATTTAAATTTGAGTCTGACCTGGAATAAATTTGGGCCAGGCCGGGCTTGGCTCGGCCTAGCCCGGGCGGCTCGGTGGCCCAATATTTTTTTAAAAAATACAAGTGACACGATGGTAATTTTAATATTCTAAAATTTTAGATAGAAAATTATATTGTGGAGCTATATTTAATAACTTAATATTTATTTCATATTTGTAACAACTAGAAATAAGTTTATCTAGATTAGTCTAATATTTATTTTATGTTGTTTTGATTCAATGAACATTAATTTTATTATAAAAATAAATAAAAAGTAATAACATATCTTTAAAAAAATAAAACCTGGCCAGGCCGGGCCTAGGCGGGGCCTCACATAATCGTCCCGAGTCTGGCCGAGTTTCTAAAAATTGGGCCTCAACTCGAGCAAGGTCGGGTCCTGACTGATCGGTCAAAGACTGGGTTAGATCCGGGTCAACTCAAATCCGGCCCATTACCACCCCTATACTTTAGTGACAAACAAAAAGCGACGATAAAGTAAAATAGCACTTAACGTAGTTGTTAAGTATTTCGCCATCAACCAAACAAACTCTACATAAATATGAATTAATGGTGAAGGTTGAATCCGTCCCTTGGACTCTAATCTGACGACCTTAAGTTGGAATGCGTTCTACCCGACCTAACCACTGTTTACCTTTCAATAAGGGGGAAGTCTTTGTATATGTTCACGGTTGCCCCATTGTCCGTCGAGATATAAGGGGTGGGATTAGGGCTGCAAACGGGTCAGGTTCGGAACCGAAAACACAGATTCCGATTCCGATTCTGATAACCGAAATATGATTCCGATTCCAATAAGAATGGTTAGTTCCGATTCCGTTCCGATTCCGATAACATTACCAGAACCGAAATTCCGATAAGGTAAGGTGTTTACCATAATTTTACCTTGAGTTTATGATAATTTATTGGAATAACCGATACCGATACCGATTCCGATTATTTTTTCAATTCCAATAATTTATCGGAATATCCAATACCGATTCCGATAAGCTATCGGTATCATATTCCGATTCCGAAACGATAATTTTTATTGGAATCGGATCGGAATATCGGAATATCGGGTTCCGTTTACACCCCTAGGTGGGATGGAAGCCATTTTAATAATTGCAAAGTTTTTTAATTCCTTTGTATTTAGTACGGACAAGAGACAGATAATTATGGGTTGGTAGAAAGTTGTTCTCTATTCAGAGTGTCCAATACTTATGATCTGATTACCAAAAAAGAGAAATTATTTAATGTGTGACTTGTGATCATGTTATAATTGGGAAGTACGTAGGCAAATATAATATGGTGTCTGTATAATGAATACAAAATATTTATTGTACTATTCAAATGTACTTTTGATTTTTCGTTGAATTTTTATTGACCAATGAAAGATGTAAAAGTGCACTTCTAAATAAGGATGAGCATTATATATACTAGTTCAACCCGAAAGTCAAATCGAAGGGATAGATTTGGTTCAGGTTGAAATTTTAAAAGTTTTGATTTGTGTTGAAACCGAATTATATTAAAAGGTTCGGTTTGATTCAATTTTGATTTTCCATGATTATATAATTTGATTTCAAAAATAATTTGTCAAATTTTTGTAAATACATAATCTTAATTTTCACTACAAGAGAAAGCGGGATTACCGACGGATATTCCGATGGATTTATTTCCATCGGTAATTCCGACGGATATTCCGATGGCTATATGTCCGTCGGACAATAAGTCGGAAGTTCCGACGGAAATATTTCCGTCGGCAATATCGGTTGGTAATGAAATAATACCGACGGATCTTCCGACGGACATATTACTGTCGGATATCCGTCGGTAGTAATTCCGACGGATATTTCGATCCGTCGGAATATCCGTCGGATATTTGTAGTCGGAAATGCCGTCGGTAAAATACCTTTACTTCCTCCGCCGAAACCCCCACCCCCTTTTCCTCTCTCTCTCTCTCTCTCTCTCTCTCTCTCTCTCTCTCTCTCTCTCTCTCTCTCTCTCTCTCTCGCCATCGGCCACCGGTCCTCGGGCCCCGACGGCCTCGCGCGGTGGCTGGCAGGCGGCGGTAGCTCCAGGCTCCGGCGACTTGTCGTCTCTGCGCGGCAGCTTCGGCGAATCGGCGCCGGCGATGAGTCTTCCTGGTTCCCCTCCGGGCCTCCGGCCCTCCCTCCCTCACACCATCTCTCTCTCTCCGGCTTCGGCTGTCCTCCCCCATCCCTCTGTGACTCTGTCTCTCTGTCTTTCTCACTCTCCCCCACTGGCCCTCCGGACTCTGGCTCCGGCGGCCCGGCCTCCCCAGTCCCCCCCATCTCTCTGTCTTTCTCTCTCTCCCCACCACGGCACCACGCCACCACCTGCTTGGAGAGCCCAGAGCAGAGCAGCAGCAGCGGCAGCGTATGTAATGGACGCCCTTCTGCAGAGACCGCAGGAGGCGAGCGGGGACGCCGCCACATCAGCCGCCGCCAACGGGCAGGGAGCGCCGCAGTCAAAGGAGACGCGCGGCGTCTTCCAGGCAGCGCCACTGCAGCGCCCCGGCAGGGACAGGAACGGCCACCTCGAGGCCATGCCTGACTGGCAGCTCCACCGGCACTACGCCACCGACGTCACCCAATACAACACAGCCTTCTCCTTCGGTGCCTCCGCCTGGTCTCCCCGCTGAAAGATTCGTGTACATATGGATTGGCAGCGAGCACACCTAGCTAGCTAGCTGCTCTTGTTTGATCTCTTCCAGTAAGAGATGGGTATGTAGGTAGATGATGTTGGGGTTACTGTGTTCTAATTAGCAGGGTTTATTGATGTTGGGTTATTGCAGAGTTCTTGTGGCTCATGTCAATTAAGGTGTTTCCGATCTGTCTCTAATTAAGATCACAAAAGTTTGGACCAAAAAGTTGTGAGACGGGTAAGCAGTACTGTTATCTCTTTCGTGTAAGAGAGTTCATAGATTAGAGTACAGAAATTAACACAGGACAAAAAAATTGCAGTACAGAATGGTTAGAGATAAATACAAGAGGAAAAGGAAAATGGATAAGCTATATACCTCTGTACCCATGTCAGATACTTGGAATAGAATTAACAAGGAATTCAGAAAGCACCAGGAGGACTTTGGATGGTTCCAGGTAATGGAAATGAAATTAGAATTCACCAAGATGGCTGGTTCAAGGGAAGAGGACTTAATGGATGGCCGTTAGAATTTAACACAAATTCTATAGAGGATGATAGCAAATTAGAGTTGTTTTTGGATAATGAAGGATGGAACTTAAATAAGCTTAGAGAAGTGTTCCCTATGACAATAGTGATGGAGATTCTCATAATACCATTAGCAAATGGGAGCTCTGAGGAGATGTTTTGATTACTTGGTAAATATGGAAGGTTCACCACAAAAAATGTGTATGAACATATTAGAAAAAGTAAGATTGAGATGTGAAGGGACTCTCACACATGTTGGACAGAGATTTGGAATTGGCCCACTATATCAAGAATCAAAATCCTACTTTAGGAAATAGCTTAGAGAAGGCTTCCAATAGAGGTATATTTAAACAAATGTAATATAGAAGTAGACTCATGGTGTCAAATCTATTATGAGGATTTGGAAGATCAAGAACATGCTTTGATCAAATGTAAAGGGGTAGACCAAGTCTGGAAAGAGACTACAGAACATCTAAAGTGAGACGACACACCAACAGGGTTAGATGATCTATTGGAAAGTTGTACAAAGAAAAATGAGAGGTGCTCTAAAGGGTCTTACATGAAAACAGTGGTAGCTTTAGCATTTTGATCTCAACCAAGTATTAAAATCACTAGCCCACATCGGTGGAAATAATGGAGAGACCATGAATGACCAATGAAATTAGGGTTGCAACAAGGTTGAGTTTGGTATCGAAAATGAATACTATTTTTTTATTCTGATTTTGATATAATCGGAATAGTCATTTTTGATACCAATCTGATTCAAATTGTGTTATCCAAACATGATTTCAAATTTGTACAATTTTTCTTTCTGAAATTCAAGTTTTTTCTTATTTGGTATTTTATGTTTAGTTTAATATTCAAGTTTCTATCAGACCATAGGGTTTAACATTTTAAATTGTTATATTTAATATTTAATTTAATTAAAAAATGAATTATGATATTTCCCGATAACTTATTGGAATAACCAATGTGGATGCTGTTAAACTATTGGATTTTTTTTAAAATTTCAAATTTGATAATTATTATCAAAATTAAGATGAAATATTAAAATTTTAGATTAATTTCCCCCTCTCCTCCTCCGGCTCCGACCCTCCTGCAGCAGGAACTTGTTGAAATTTTCATATATTTGGTCTCCGGGTTCTTGATGCTTAGCCTTCTAATATTGTATTCTGATTTTTCTAACTGATTAGTTTCTCGGACATTTAGATCCATTTATGTGCCATTGAGACACATAAATTCTAAATATCAGCCAATTATACTTTGTGCAGAACGGCTTATACTTTGTGCAAAACGGCTTGCTAAACATTTCCAATCCCGGCCCCGGCCCCCACAACGCGACCATTTCTAGGTATTTTTTTGGTTTACAACTTTACACTGTTCTTCATTGTTGATAATTGATAATAATAGTGATTATTTTAACTCATACAATTATTGACAGGATATTTGTGTCGTGCCAATTGTCAAGTCGGCCCCTCTCTCGGCACACATTGCACAACAAGTGAGTTGCTCAGCAGGTATTAGTTGCTTATGTTTTATCTTAATGTTTATTCTGTGTGATCCAGCGAGCCTGGGTGGTGGCTCATTTATTTTCTATAATATTTTGATGATTGTGCTTTAATATTTATTCTGTGTGATCCAGAGAGCCTGGGTGGTGGCTCATTTATTTTATGTTATATTTTGATGATTGTGCTTTAATATTTATTCTGTGTGATCCAGGGAGCCTGGATGGTGGCTCATTTATTTTATGTTATATTTTGATGATTGTACTTTAATATTTATTCTGTGTGATCCAGGGAACCTGGGTGGTGGCTCATTTATTTTATGTTATATTTAGATGATTGTGTTTTAATATTTATTCTGTGTGATCCAGGGAGCCTGGGTGGTGGCTCATTTATTTTGTGTTATATTTTGATGATTGTGTTTTAATATTTATTCTGTGTGATCCAGGAGCCTGGATGGTGGCTCATTTATGTTTTTATTTAAGCATCTATGCTTTTAATTTATAATCATTCAATTAATATTTTTTTTGTTAGGATGAGACGTTATTTGGTGAAATTAAGTGAAGGACAAGGTAATGCATCAAATTCTAGTAGTTCTAGAATTCCATTGCAAGGATCTTCTTCCACTAATGAAGTGCAACAACAAAATGTAGCACAATTAGAGGAACATTTGGAATTGACTTCTTTAGAATCAGATCCAGGATTAAGGAAAAAGATATCAGATTATCATCCAAATTTGCAAGATGAAGTGAGAAGAGCATATTTGTTGAAAAAGATATTAGATTATCATCCAAATTTGCAAGATGAAGTGAAAGAGCATATTTGTGTATGATTGAAATATTTTTTTAATTTTTTAATAAAATATAATAAATTATCAAGAAATCTTGAAAATTGGTCCAAGTGACCCCATTGGACTAAGTTTCAGGATCCGCCACTGGGACAAAGCACTGCAGGAAGTTCTAGTAGTTGTAGAACTCCACTCCCAAGTCATCAAGAATCTACTTCTGTTGATGAACTTGATTTGACTACTTGAGAAATATTTGTTTGAGAATGTAAGCAATGAATCTATTATTGAAGTGTTTTAAAATATGAAAATTCGTCGAGTACAATTCGTCGAGTACAAATGCCCCCCCCTCCCCCTCCCCGTCCCAGCACCCCCTCCCCATCCTAGCGCCCCCCTTCCCCTTCAACTTTTTGGCTGGCCTGCATCTTGTATCGTCTTTGTAGACCTATGGCTTCAGAACAATATTCTTCTTCTACCAGTGAAAATCTAAAAAGGAGAAAACCTAAATTCACAGACTATACAGTAAATATAAAAAATATAACATAAACCATATAGACAGTAACCTCCAGATTGCCCAAAGGAGATCTAGTAAACTCATCTTCCTAAGTTATATGTGTTAGTCTAATGGAGTTTTCAAAGTAGTTGTGCAATCAATAATCAATATGAAAGCTCCATATAAATATAAAAGTGTATCAAAAGTCAATTTAGATGGGAGATTAAAAGATAGTATTTGTTTGGATTTGAAATTGTTCATTTGAAATTGTTTAGAGTACTTCTCTTACTGTGGATAGCACATAAGCTAACACCTTGATGTTTGGTGTGTGTGTATTGTTAAAATTCCTAAAAATTAGATCCGGACCTACAAGTTCCTTCTCCTAATTGCTTATATTCAAAGCTTTTGGTAAATTAAGTTATTTTTTATTTATCTTGCTCGCTGTTATTTTTTTACGCTTGACATGAAAATAAATAATGCAATGACTTTCTTTGTTAAACATATTGTTTACTTTCACAAATTTCACACTGCAAGTTAATCATTCAACATTCGTATGTTTATTTATAGCCATTTGATTGATTTTTTCATATTTACCATATTATGATTTAATTTCATATTTTAAATTACTCATGGATAACATGTTATATTTTTTTTTCTAATTAGTGATGAGAGTTCGCGGTTGGAAATTAGACTCAAAGAAGAACAAATGTCCAACGTATCAAAGTACTTGTTTGTTTGAACGTAAAATATTTCCGCTCGATATTCGAAGATTGCATGATGGTTTACTTTTGGTGAAAGAGAAGATGAAGAAAATCATAAAGATTATTCGGAAAGAAGAAAGATAAAGTTTAGAAAACAAAAGTGGATTATCTGTTATTGTTCAAGATGAAAAAGGAGTGTGATATTCTGTAATCTTACGACGTAGTTGGTGTGGTAGTATGTACATGTTTATTGGAAAAGACTGGTCAAAATTTGTGAAAAATAATTGTGTCAAAGAACTTGACATTCTCAAAGTTATGTCTTCCCATTATGTACGAAGAGATGTATTTGACAAACTATATTTAGGGATATCAGTGGTTAGTTCACTCCCTAGGAAATCTACTGAGAAGCTGGTGAATAAAGAGCCGATCAAGTGGTGGTGGCCTAATATGAAGACATAACGGTTTATGTTGTTTTTAATGTTCAATACCATCAAGTATTTATATAGTGCTCAAATTTATTTGATATTCATGTATGTTTACTCTTCATTTATCTTTACGTCCACGCTTTATTTCACCCATTAGCTCTGGGACTCTCCATATAACGTATGTATCATATGTATGGTACTTGAATGATGTGAGGGTGTATTGGATTATAACTCGGGACATGACATTTAATCTGTAAGAAAAATGTCTTATGAGAATCGGTCATGGATGTACCGTGGAATAGTGAATCACTACAAGAAAAAGCGCATATAGAGACCGATTTAGAGACCGAAATTTTCGGTCCCTATTCAGTCCCTGAATAGGGACCGAATTGAGACTGAAAAATTCTGTGACGGACCGGGGTATTTATGCCCATTAAGGCTCCATATCCAAATCCGCCTCCCGCGAATGGACCGAAGTCTCGCAAGGGATATCTCACACACGTGTCCAGTAAGAGTATAAAAGACAAACCACAAGAATATAAGACACAAGAAAATACATGTGCATCTATTCACAATTTTGTACAACTGTCCCATTACATTAATACATGTCCAATTAAAAGAGTACAACTACCTAGGGCATACCCCGAGGGAGCACAAGCTCACGCAACACTAACTACTAAACAACTGCTGGTGGTACAAGTCTGTCACAACACCGCTGCAAGCGAAAAACACGACAAGCCCTAAAAAGAACTGTAGGGGAGTGAGCCTCAACAAGTCACTGGCTCAGTAGGGGCTACCCAAAACAACACTGTAACCACAGACACCTCGACCCCAATGGGTCTCACTGGAAACAACAATAGCCAAACCATTTCATGCTCACATCAATACAATAAATAACAATTAAACATGCTTATGATAATAAACATAATGTCCTCAGAATAAAAGTAGGATTACAGGACTAACATAAAATCATTAGTTAGCCCAACTACTAAAGTGCCTAAACCACAGTCTCACTGGCACACTGCCACGACAACTGGTTGCCTAAGCTAAAAGCCATACAGGCAAAGTATTGCCCAGACTACAAGCTTTATAGGAAAACCTCAATCACTTGAGTAACAGGACCGCTAACAAAGAGTTGGTCCTTTATACTCCAAACCACACTACATCGGAAACTACACACAAGGTAACGGAACTGGCTACCACGAAGCCAATCATAACACACTAAAACTATAATTGGAATCATATCCAAGAAGAGTAAAACACAACAAGTGGAAGGTCTCACACGGCCTCCACGGAACATAGCTTAACTAAACCACAATATGCCTAGGCCATAAGCCTCATCGGTAAATACCCACAAAGGTAACATATTAATAATCACAAACTAATCCATAATAAATTATAAACAAAGATCTACCTAAAACAGTTAGGATACAACAAGTGGCAGGTCAAACCACAACACCTCCTCAACACACAAGTACTCTGAAAGGTTGGTACACAATGTACCACCACAAAACTATAAAGTAACCTACGAAGGAAATAGGTACTGCTACTCTGAGGTACCACAACACAAATACCCGATCAAAAGTATAAGTAGGTGATAAACACCACACTGAACCACGATTATATTGTACCCTCACTTAGACACAACATTACAAGTGAAACCTTAATCGACGAGTCACACAAATCACTACTCAGTCACAGCTGTGCCAACACCAGGGCACACCTCGAACTGGCCAAACCTCGACCACGAGTCACAAACTCACAAACTACGACAAGTAGTAAAGCACGACAACTACAACTGGAGCTAACTAAGCACGAGTCAGAAAGAACGACGCCACCACGCGGGAACGGACTACTGGCTGATCAGGCCAATATCCAACCCGGACAACACAACACAAGAACTACCTCTCAGCCTCGCAGTCACGGACGAAAGGTCCAACTGCCGCTCCACTAGGAAGAAGTCAAACAACTGTGGAGACCAACCAACACCACACCTGCAGACACACAACTGCAGGCCCATGCCTGGCACCTCTAGAGTCTCTGACCGGAGCACTCTAAAGTGAGGCACTGGAAAACAGGACTAGCTGGGGATCAGTGTCGACTACTGGTGTCCGTACCCCCAACTACGAGCGTACTACAAGCGACAAAAGAACAAACTCTGGGAAGTCGCTGCCCCACTGCCGTCTTTCCCTCAGCCGGACGTACAACTCAAACTCAGGAGTGAGGGTGTCCAGGAAGACGACACAGACCTCAACGGTACAACACAAATACCGGGACAAAACCCCGAGCACACAAACACACGTGCCTGGCTCACAAAGAACCTTGGGTACCCGACTAGAGAGGCATTCCGGAATAGGCGCCGGACCACCACACTCGGCAAGCTCAAACCACGATACTTACACATATAGTCTTTACTTATAATTCACAATATACAAGTGTTAGGATTAGCTTAACATCGGTCACCGTGTGACCCCAAAGCTATCCCACACCAACACATACCTGAACCACTAACTTGCCTATCATTGGTCATCTCATGACCACCGTGGCAACACACACCACTTACTTCATAAATCCATATAATATTATTTGAAAGGCAACAACGGACCAGGGCTAGGTCGGTATGGACCTTCCCTGCCCAAACACCACAAAGTCATGGCTAGGCTCACACAGGAACCTCACTGCCCAGTTACTATGATAAATCATAAAAATTACATTACAACAAAGTGTGTAGTAAACACACACTCAACCACGTAGACAATACGTGTATATTACACCCTGGATGGTGTACCACACGTCTTCCACGTAAACCACATGCCCCACATATGGACAACGCACTCCAAGAATGCCACGGGTGCCAACGCACCACACATACCACGTAAAGCGATTACGTACATCACACATCATTCATGTAAAACTTGCCCATTACATGAGCAGTATGCTCCAAGAGCATAACAAGTGCACTGGCTCACACTGGTCATCGCCATGCACACACAAACACGTAATATTCATAATCAGAGAAGCTACGTAAACCACACTGCATGAATACATGCACAAGTTGGCGGCAACATCGACTGCCGCTTATAAGAATTAAAAGGCAAGCGATCTAGCCGTTTATATCCCGGCTGGTGAGCTTGGCGACAAGAGATCTTGACGCCAAGTTCTCCGGCCTAAAACCCTGCAGAAACCCTAATCCAGCTCTACAGGTTTTCCAACCATTTAAACTACAGAAAAACATATAAAAGCAGTTCCTTTAAAATACCAGAACCCGAAACAACCCATTACAACATGCTTCATTCGCTAAAATACTCAAACCACCCATTAACCCCACATGGTGCAACTTAATCTGAAAATACAATAAGAATGCTGGTTCAAGTGATTAAGTCGTGTTTTAATGTTTCTAACAAGCTAACAGGGCTCGACCCCTACCTCAGAAACGCAAATAAACTCCCGAAGAACCTCGAATCACGCCGAAACCCGAGAAACGTCCCATGAACACCGTGCTCCAATCCGCCATTCCCCGCCCGATCTGCCGCTACCATGCGCACCACGGCCTTCCCACGAGCTCCCGCCGACCGTCAGAACTCGCGAAGAAGTTCAAGGGTGAAGGTGGGGGAAGAGGAAGGGAGAAGGAGGATAAAGAACAGAGCTCGGGTATGCCATAAAAACACAGGCATGCCAGGTTAACATCAACCCCTAGGCCGTTTAACCAGACCGCCACAACTAGACGTCCACAAAGCTTGACGCCAAGTTCAACAGTCGACGTCCTCATCGATGGACGCCAACACACTGCTGGTGTCCCGCAAGTTGAACACCAACACGGACCCAAACCAAACCCTGTAAGGATTTAGTATGAAACACACAACACTAATGGGCCTCACATTGGCCACCAGACCTGCTAAACCTGGATCCACGGGGATCCGGAAAACGCGCGACATTACATTATTATCACCTAAAAACAAATGTCATCCTCGACATATAAAACAAATCACAATTAACCAAATTATCACCTAAAAACAAATAAAGTCAACACAGAGCAAGTAGGATACTCTTTCTCTGTTTCAGCCTTTCAATTCATCTTACACTTACTCTGTTCTGTCAATTCCATTGCCTTTCTTTAGCTTTCAACCGTAGGCGATTCTGCCTTGCCAATGGCGCTTTATCTCCTTGGACTGAACCTGTTTCCACAAATTCTGGGCTGTGTTTGCAATATTTCTTTCAAGACCGCTTTATCTTTCTCAAATATCTTACACTGTAATATTCTTTTATGCCATAACCTTTCCAAATTATTAAACTTTCCGGTGCCATTTCCTTTTTTTATTTATCACTGCCAACTATTATCCTGCCTCATCTACATTTACATTCGCAACTGACACCTCTTCAAAGAAAACCAATCACCATCTTTGAATTTCCTGCCTTTTTCATATTATTCTGCTCATACTGTTTAAAGCCAATTTCTGATTTAAAAATCATAATAAACTCTGTTCCTTTATTCCACTGCGCAAAACTTTACATTTTCTTCTTATCTCAGCAAAGCTTGAACAATTTATGAATATTAAATCTTTCTTGCTTCTGCTTCCGCTGCGCTACTCTGATCACACTGAACACTTTTGCAAAATATTCCACAATTTCTGTTCACAGTATTACTTTCAATTGCTTTCTTCTGACTTCAACTGCTTCTCAAATCATCCCATTCAATTAATTCCTGCTGAAGAAATTACTGCAATTTCTGATCTGCCAAACCACTATTGACATATTGCGCTTTTCATATATCTTTCCTGCTTTACTGACATTCTCTAGCTAATTCCCATAATTCTGGGGCATAAACTTTTCAAATATTCTTAATCAATCTGCTCCAACATTTAAACCCTGAAATATTTTAATAACAATTCCTTTCTGCTCAATTAAATCATTTCTTTGCACCAATATGCAAACTTTAACCGACATTTTCTGACTCATCTGATCTTATTCACTTCATCATTTGCTAAATTCTTCCTGTCTCTAATCCATATCTTTTCTTTATCTAAACTGTCAATCATCAACTAAATATTCCTCTTGTGCAAATTTTACAAATCCTTATTGCACATTAATCCTTCTTTTCTCTCTTTTTTTATTCAACTGGTCGTTTCTATACTTATTTATACAAATCTTCATATCACACTTCCTTCCTGCTATCATCATATTTCATAACAATTTTTTCTCAGATTTCTGATCTTAGGCATATTTAATCTATCTGCCATAAATCACTGCTCTTTTATGTACTGATACCTCTTTTAAAGCTGGTCTGCCTTTCTTGATCATATCAAACTCTTCATAACACTAATCACATTTTCATCCGCACTGTTTCTTAATATCCACTGACTCAAGTCTCTAATGCCACAATACCTCTACTGAGGTTCTCAACTGCAACTTATCACACACACACTGACATGATCCTTATCACCTTGTTACCATGCATCTGTCTCTGTCAACATTCTATCTCATTATAACTTACTTACTAATTCCATATCCAAACTTGCTAATCTCTTCAATTCCTTTAGCTGCAAATCCTTAACAACCCAACTGATCTATCACAAAAATACTCTATACTTGTCTCTGCTAACTTTGCACTTTATTAACATATCTCAGAGCACTACTTTACCTTTCTTCTCTAATCTCTGCAACTGAAAACTTTTAAATACTATACTTTAACTGCTTTAACTTCACTAGTGCCAGAATGCTACCACACAACTTATGCCACTATTCACATTGTGGCACAGCAACTGCTCTCAACTGCCAATTTAACAAACAAAAGCACACGGTTTACATGCCAAAAGCAAACGTAAAAACTACTTCATATCACACAAAACCACAGACTTACTACCAGCAGTGGGCATTAATCCATGTATTGGGACATTGTACTTTCAATGTCTTTTCATATTCTAACTGGACATTGCTCTGATACCAACTGTGACGGACCGGGGTATTTATGCCCATTAAGGCTCCATATCCAGATCCGCCTCCCGCAAACGGACCGAAGTCTCGCAAGGAATATCTCACACATGTGTCCAGTAAGAGTATAAAAGACAAACCACAAGAATCTAAGACACAAGAAAGTACATGTGCTCATATCTATTCACAATTTTGTACAACTGTCCCATTACATTAATACATGTCCAATTAAAAGAGTACAACTACCTAGGGCATACCCCGAGGGAGCACAAGCTCACACAACACTAACTACTAAACAACTGCTGGTGGTACAAGTCTGTCACAACACCGCTGCAAGCCAAACACACGGCAAGCCCTGAAAAGAACTGTAGGGGAGTGAGCCTCAACAAGTCACTGGCTCAGTAGGGGCTACCCAAAACAACACTGTAACCACAGACACCTCGACCCCAATGGGTCTCACAGGCAACAACAATAGCCAAACCATTTCATGCTCACATCAATACAATAAATAACAATTAAACATGCTTATGATAATAAATATAATGTCCTCAGAAGAAAAGTAGGATTATAGGACTAACATAAAATCATTAGTTAGCCCAACTACTAAAGTGCCTAAACCACAGTCTCACTGGCACACTGCCACGACAACTGGTTGCCTAAGCTAAAAGCCATACAGGCAAAGTACTGCCCATACTACAAGCTTTATAGGCAAACCTCAATCACTTGAGTAACAGGACCTCTAACAAAGAGTTGGTCCTTTATACTCCAAACCACACTACATCGGAAACTACACACAAGGTAACGGAACTGGCTACCACGAAGCCAATCATAACACACTAAAACTATAATTGGAATCATACCCAAAAAGAGTAAAACACAACAAGTGGAAGGTCTCACACGGCCTCCACGGAACATAGCTTAACTAAACCACAATATGCCTAGGCCATAAGCCTCATCGGCAAATTACCCACAAAGGTAACATAATTAATAATCACAAACTAATCCATAATAAATTATAAACAAAGATCTACCTAAAACAGTTAGGATACAACAAGTGGCAGGTCAAACCACAACACCTCCTCACACACAAGTACTCTGAAAGGTTGGTACACAATGTACCACCACAAAACTATAAAGTAACCTACGAAGGAAATAGATATCTGCTACTCTGAGGTACCATAACACAAATACCCGATCAAAAGTATAAGTAGGTGATAAACACCACACTGAACCACGATTATATTGTACCCTCACTTAGACACAACATTACAAGTGAAACCTTAATCGGCGAGTCACACAAATCACTACTCAGTCACAGCTGTGCCAACACCAGGGCACACCTCGAACTGGCCAAACCTCGACCACGAGTCACAAACTCACAAACTACGACAAGTAGCAAAACACGACAACTACAACTGGAGCTAACTAAGCACGAGTCAGAAAGAACAACGCCACCACGCGGGAACGGACTACTGGCTGATCAGGCCAATATCCAACCCGGACAACACAACACAAGAACTACCTCTCAGCCTCGCAGTCACGGACAAAAGGTCCAACTGCCGCTCCACTAGGAAGAAGTCAAACAACTGTGGAGACCAACCAACACCACACCTGCAGACACACAACTGCAGGCCCATGCCTGGCACCTCTAGAGTCTCTGGCCGGAGCACTCTAAAGTGAGGCACTGAAAACAGGACTAGCTGGGGACCAGCGTCGACTACTGGTGTCCGTACCCCCAACTACGAGCGCGCTACAAGCAACAAAAGAACAAACTCTGGGAAGTCGCTGCCCCACTGCCGTCTTTCCCTCAGCCGGACGTACAACTCAAACTCAGGAGTGAGGGTGTCCAGGAAGACGACACAGACCTCAACGGTACAACACAAATACCAGGACAAAACCCCGAGCACACAAACACACGTGCCTGGCTCACAAAGAACCTTGGGTACCCGACTAGAGAGGCATTCCGGAATAGGCGCCGGACCACCACACTCGGCAAGCTCAAACCACGATACTTACACATATAGTCTTTACTTATAATTCATAATATACAAGTGTTAGGATTAGCTTAACATCGGTCACCGTGTGACCCCAAAGCTATCCCACACCAACACATACCTGAACCACTAACTTGCCTATCATTGGTCATCTCATGACCACCGTGGCAACACACACCACTTACTTCATAAATCCATATAATATTATTCGAAAGGCAACAACGGACCAGGGCTAGGTCGGTATGGACCTTCACTGCCCAAACACCACAAAGTCATGGCTAGGCTCACACAGGAACCTCACTGCCCAGTTACTACGATAAATCATAAAAATTACATTACAACAAAGTGTGTAGTAAACACACACTCAAACCACGTAGACAATACGTGTATATTACACCCTGGATGGTGTACCACACGTCTTCCACGTAAACCACATGCCCCACATATGGACAACGCACTCCAAGAATGCCACGGGTGCCAACGCACCACACATACCACGTAAAGCGATTACGTACATCACACATCATTCATGTAAAACTTGCCCATTACATGAGCAGTATGCTCCAAGAGCATAACAAGTGCACTGGCTCACACTGGTCATCGCCATGCACACACAAACACGTAATATTCATAATCAGAGAAGCTACGTAAACCACACTGCATGAATACATGCACAAGTTGGCGGCAACATCGACTGCCGCTTATAAGAAGTAAACGGCAAGCGATCTAGCCGTTTATATCCCGGCTGGTAAGCTTGGCGACAAGAGATCTTGACGCCAAGTTCTCCGGCCTAAAACCCTGCAGAAACCCTAATCCAGCTCTACAGGTTTTCCAACCGTTTAAACTACAGAAAAACATATAAAAGCAGTTCCTTTAACATACCAGAACCCGAAACAACCCATTGCAACATGCTTCATTCGCTAAATTACTCAAACCACCCATTAACCCCACATGGTGCAACTTAATCCGAAAATACAATAAGAATGCTGGTTCAAGTGATTAAGTCGTGTTTTAATGTTTCTAACAAGCTAACAGGGCTCGACCCCTACCTCAGAAACGCAATTAAACTCCCGAAGAACCTCGAATCACGCCGAAACCCGAGAAACGTCCCATGAACACCGTGCTCCAATCCGCCATTCCCCGCCCGATCTGCCGCTACCACGCGCACCATGGCCTTCCCACGAGCTCCCGCCGACCGTCAGAACTCGCGAAGAAGTTCAAGGGTGAAGGTGGGGGAAGAGGAAGGGAGAAGGAGGATAAAGAACAGAGCTCGGGTATGCCATAAAAACACAGGCATGCCAGGTTAACATCAACCCCTAGCCGTTTAACCAGACCGCCACAACTAGACGTCCACAAAGCTTGACGCCAAGTTCAACAGTCGACGTCCTCATCGATGGACGCCAACACACTATTGGTGTCCAACAAGCTGAACACCAACACGGACCCAAACCAAACCCGGTAAGGATCTAGTATGAAACACACAACACTAATGGGCCTCACATTGGCCACCAGACCCGCTAAACCTGGATCCACAGGGATCCGGAAAGCGCGCGACGTTACAAATTCGGTCTCTATATTTGGGACCGAATAATTTCAGTCCCTATTCGGTCCCTATTCAGGGACTGAATGAGGACTGAAAGTATTCGGTCTCTATATTTGGGACCGAATATTTCAGTCTCTATTCAGTCTCCATATTTAGGGACCGAATAGGGACTGAAATAATTCGGTCTCTATATTTGGGACCGAATTATTTCGGTCCCTATTCGGTCCCTATTCAGGGACTGAATAGGGACCGAAATTATTCGGTCTCTATATTTGGGACCGAATATTTCAGTGACTGAATAGAGACTGAAATCTTTCGGTCTCTATATTTGAGACTGAATTATTCGGTCCCTAAATAGGGACCGAACGGAGACTGTAATAATTCGGTCTCCATATTTGGGATTGAATTAATTCGGTCCCTAAATAGGGACTGAATTTTTCGACCTCCATATTTTGAGATTGATTAAATTCAGTCACAATTCGATCCCTAAATAGTGATCGAATAGTAAATCAGTCTCTATTTTACAGACCGAATGATGACTGATTTTATTTCAGTCACAAATTCTCAATAACGTGAGAATGATTTGTGACCGATTTTGTGACGTCTCAAATTAATATATACCAGGTATAGCCGCTAGCATATTTGCAGCAGAAAATCATTTAAAGATTTATATTGTTTCATGTCGGCACCATTTCTGCACATATGTACACTGACAAGGTGTCACTGGATTTTGGTAATAAAATTTAGTTCGAAATTACCATAATTATCAGAAAAATATGTTTATACCAAAAATGTGGATATTGAGAATTTTTGATGCACAGTTAATGAGGTAAATATGATTTATCTACTTTTAGGACAATTTATACTTGATAAATATTTTTTCAGGAAAATTTAAATAAAAATTACCATAAACTTGTTTATGTAAAATTTAACCTGCATCTAAATGTGATCATGTGTAAGTAGTGATAGGTATGTGTAAAAGTGTATATATTTATTAGTATATATATATATATTTATATTTATATGTGTGTTTGTGTGTGTGTGTTAATAAAAGAAAAGATAAAATAATGTCTAAAAGATT
Source organism: Colocasia esculenta (assembly GCA_014218235.1). NCBI lineage: Eukaryota > Viridiplantae > Streptophyta > Magnoliopsida > Alismatales > Araceae > Colocasia > Colocasia esculenta. The sequence continues at coordinate 17,650,247 of CM024761.1, forward strand.
ATTAGGTATACTTACGTGTTTTAGTTAATACTCAGTCTTAGCTAGGCAAGTGTTCTTGTGAATTGAAGGATTCTTATTCTTCTTCTTTTCTTCTGACTGTGTTTTGGAAATAGTACTAGTAGTGTCAACACATCTATCCAGTAGTGTTGACCTATCTATCTAGTAGTGTCAGTTAACACTATCTATCCAGTAGTGTCAACACTATCTATGCAGTACTAGTGTTGACCTATCCGTACTCATGTGTCAACACTATCTATCCAGTAGTACTGTCACCATTATCTATCCAGTAGTGTTGACCGATTTATCCCTTATAGCGTCGACCTATCCCTTCATAGTATCGACTAATACCTTGTAGAGAGTTGACACTTTCCTTCAGAGTGTCAACACTCTCTTCTATTCAGGTTGACACACTCTGTTAATTTTCAAATCAACTTATAACTCATGTCTCCAGTGACTTAATTAGGTCGACACACCCATATTCTAGGTCGAATAAAAAGCTCTTTTTTTCTTCCAGAATATGAGAACAATATGGACCTTTCTAAAAATTTTAAATAATTAATCTGAATTCTCAGGTCTACACACACAACGAACCCACACTTTAATCGTATGTGTTGTTATCTATCGAAATTAGGGCTGTAAATGTGTAACACCTTGATTTTGTTTATAAAAATACTTGGTCATTTGTGTATAATACATGATGACGTTCCAATTAGTTCGAATATTACGCACACCTCCATTACTAAAATAAAGCTCGGTAATAAACACACAAGAGGCCCATAAATTAATAACCTAAATAAGTAAAATTATGTTGATGGAAAAGGATTAAAATAGAATTATATTATATTAACAAATATATGGAATTTTATATATGTATAAATATATATATATCAATTATGGCACAATGATTACGTAAGGTAATCACCGTTCATCCTGCGTAACTTGGGTTACGTAAGAACTGTATTACGTGTTTAACCCAGGTGAAATCCTTTCGAAGATTTCATCGCCATTGTTCGTTGCAATCTCGCATGCGGATAAACCCCACCTTTAAACCCCGCCAATGATCCTTATCTTATCCTCCCGCACATGCTGCTGCTGCTATGCTTTGCTACTCCTACAACTGCTCTACTGTTACTACTGCTTTACTGCTGCTACTACTTTTCTGTTGGTGATGCTATGCTTAGGACTGTTCATTTCTCGGTCCAACCCGATAAACCGAACCGAACCGAACCATTCGGTTCGGTTCAACTAACTAAAATTCGGGTCAATGAATCGAATCAAACCGGTTTAATGGTAAATAGTTCGGTTCGATTTTTTCTTCCTTAAAATTGAGCCGAACTGATTGAACCGAAACAACTCTAAAAAGCCCTAATCTGGTCACGCAGCCCTTCTCCCTCCCGGTCTCAGTTTGGCCTCTCCTCTTTCTTTGCTACACAGCGGAGTGTCGGAGCCCCTGCTCTGCAGCCTCTCCCATCGCCCCGAGCACGAGCAGTTGAGCCTCCTCGGCCAAGGTGGTCGTCGCCGTTCCGTGCAACATTCTTGGACAACGTCGTCTTCTTCTTCGTCGGTGTCTTCGACATCTTCTAAACCAGCAGAGACTTTCGCCTGCTTTCTTGGCTAAGAAGACCAGACGTGTGGGTGCTGCAGATGAGAGATCCCCATTCTATCGATTTTGAGTGGAGCATCGAGAATGCCCGAGCCATTGGCTTTTATTTCTATCGATTTTGAGTGGAAATCTGTTGTACTCCTGACTAGGGCTGTAAACGGATCCGGATAATATTCGGATCCGATCTGAATTCGTATCGATTAATTCTATCCGTATCCGTTTAACAGATATCCGACGGAGCGAATTCAGATACGGATATTATCCGAATAATAAACGGAGCGGACGCGGAAATAAGAGATCCGCTCTGTTTAAGATCCGATCCGAAACTAGATTAATACTGACTATTAGATCTTACATCTAATGGCTCATATCTAATATATAAATATACATATTTAAAACCCTACCCTACCTCCCTCTCCCGAGTCTCCCCCAAATCGACCTAATCTGAAATCCCTTGCCCTCGGACCCCTCTGCCTCCTCCCCGACGATCCTCGGCTCGCCATCGGCCGCCGGCCCTCGGGTCCCCGGCGGCGGCGACTCCTCGCGCGGTGGCTGGCGGGCGGCGGCAGCTCCGACGAACATCGCCTTTGCGCGGCAGCTCCGGCGGTAAGTGAGTCTTCCGGTTCTCCTCCCTCCCTCTCTCCCCACATCTGTCTCTCTCTCTCTCTCGGGAAACGTGTGCCGTGCCGGAGGCGGAGGACGCTTCGGCTGTCCTCCCCCCTCCCTCTGTCTCTCTGTCTTTCTCTCTCTCTCTGGATCTTTCTTTCTCTCCCCCACTGGCCCTCCCCCCCATCCCCAGTCCCCACCACCTGCTTGGCTGCTTCCCCCTCCGGCCCTCCCTCTGTCTCTCTTTCTGGATCTCTTTCTCTCCTTGCCAGAGCCGCGTGCCAGAGGAGCCTTCGGCTCCCATCCCCGGCCCCACCTGGCTTGGAGGATCACCGGCTCCATCCCACCTTCCTGGGCAAGCTCCCCAAGTTCCAGGCGATCTTCCTGGACAGAAATCGGCTCACAGGAACGATCCCGGAGTCCATCGGGCTGCTGCACCACCCCGACGGCCTCTACATCCGGCTCAGCCACAACAACCTCACGGGTCCCGTTCCTCAGTCCTTCAAGGGATCAAACATCTCTCAGATTGACCTGTCGCGCAACCAGCTCACCGGGGACCCGTCGGTGCTGTTCCAAATCTTGCTTGGAAGACTACATATGGAAATCATGCATGCTTTTATTCAATCTCTCTTTGTATTAACAGTACTTTCAAACATAGATTTAACTTCAGAAATGCAATTGTTTGATGTTCTTGTGGCAGGTAGTCAGGGCTTTGAACATCATACAGAATTGTTGGGATTCATTTTCAAGTGACTGGGGATCTGCTAATATTCTTCGTGGTACGCTTCAGGTTTGTTTCTTCCTAATCTTATGTTACCATTCTCGCTGTGGCCTCATTATTGAGGGATTTGGCTTTTCACTGGTTAGAAGGTGGCTGTTATGGTTATGTGTGTGCTTGTTAACTTTGTTTGAATCCTATTCTTTCCATGGTCTCATTTTTTGAGGCATGCCATGTTTTTCTGAAGGTGACAAATGGCCACATTTCGTTAGTGAAAATAAAGATTGTACAGCATGTGCCATGTACGGGGCCTGAGAAAGGGACCCATCTTGACCCAAAAAATTAGAAAAAACAAAGGAAAAACACAGAAACTATCTAGAGGGTGGACAGGAGAACACAGACGCCCAAGAGGGAGAGGTCATTCCCCCCTTCAGAGACAGAATAACAGTGTTTAACTTTGTTTCACTATTTTCTTCACTGTTTTTTATAATATGCTTTCTCGACATGGATGCAAGAAGTTAGTTGTAGTTGTCTTATTATCTTATTTGTAATTTGGATGAATTTGAGTTTATTAAATATATGGGTTTTTTTTCAGAACTTTCAGGTGTTACATCAGTGCCTCTAGTTGTTGATATTGCATAAGCTTTATTGGTAAGTATTTCTTGTGTATAATGAAAATTTTTAGAGTTTCTGTGAGAATGTTTACCATTATAATGAAAATTTTCAGAGAGGGAAAGGTTCCTATGTAGCCAGAACCAGATTACTACGTGGCTGTAAGGTTGTTTTGAGCACTTGTATTGGCCTCCTATTCCTATATCTGGAAGATGTTGTTCCTCTTTACTGTAGTTTGTTGGTGGTTACTTGTTTCGGTCCTTTAGAACATGTGGAATGCTCAGTTTCAAAAGTGGACTCTGCAGATGTGCCTTTAATGTTGCTCATGCCCAGAACATGCCTTAACTTGATCTGTCTTTTGGAATGCCATTTCATTTTCCAAAATCCTTGAGCTTGTACTAACAAAATGACGGTTGCAACGCAGGTCCTCTTAGGACGACATTTTAGTGGTTGTTTCCTTTAAACTAGATTTCTATGGATATCACTGTTGTCACGAGGCCCTTCATATTCTATGTACTATGGTATAACTGTTTTTGGAAGATAATATTTTAGTTTTTTGGTAACAGTATATTTTCTGAGAGTTGGTAACAGAGCATATCTCCACAGAGAAAAATGAAGCATGCATCCATGTGTTCTGCTATGTGTTACAGAGGATATATCATCCTATTGGCTAATGCAGATAATTCATATGTCAATTTCCTACATCTTCCTGACTAGTGAACAGATGTTTCTTTTTTGGCCAATCAGAAAAATGAACATTTCAGCAGAGCAAATATCTTACATGAGAGGTGAGGGATTGAACACAAATTATAAAAATGGAGTACAACATAAAACTATCCGGATTGCATTAAGATAACTTGGACATTGAGTAACTTGAGAAGCTACTGCAGAAAGCCACAATGTGAAATGCAAAGGATGCATATAAATCTACCATTTTGGATAACATCAAATTAAGATCGAAGATGAGGCACACCAGCCTTATCCAGAACCAAGCTTCCCTTGACAGCCAAAGGAAGAGAACTGAGACTGCTTAGAATTACAAGCACAATTAGGTAACTGATCTGCCACTTGATTACATTCTCTGACAGTATGAACAAATTTCAAAGACATCAACTCATGGACTTGAAGAAAATCATTCCACCAAGGGAACAATTGCCAAGGAATGTGAACAGGAGAATTAGAACAGATGTGAACAAAAAACTGAAAATCCATTTCCACAAGAATATCAGTTCTTCCATGGGAAATGCAAAGCTGGAGGCCATGAACCATAGCTCTAAGTTCAGCCAGTAGACTAGAACAGTGACCAAAATAGACAGAACCAGCTAAAATAAAGGAGCCTTGATGGTCCCTTAGAACTGCAGCACCAGCAAACTCTCCTGGATTACCCCTAGAACATCCATCAGTATTTAATTTCCATTCCCCCAGATGTGGCTTCTGCCATCTAACAACTTTGGGCAGTTTAGGTAAACACTAGTCAGACAGCCCCAATATAGATAGAATAATTCTCTAAAGGGTAGAGGACGGACTTTTGGATCATATTATGCAGCTCTTCCTTACAACACTCGTATAGATGAAGGAATACTAGGGTAAAAAACAAAAAAACATGGCACTCAAACATGCCTCTTTCTTTAATTCATTTACATGTATGTGTGAATTTAGTTTCTTATTGCACTTGTTTATCTGTATTCTACTTCTTACTTTAATGCAATTCATTTACATGTGTGTGTGAATTTAGTTTATTATTGCACTTGTTTATATGTATGATATTGTTTTTATTTTTTTTCATATTTATGTGGGTTATTATTGCACTTGTTTATATGCATGCTTTAGTTTTTATTTTCTTTGTAACACTGCACACACTTCACGAGAGCGTGTTAAGCCCGTGTCAATGAACCTCCCGTTCAAGACTTTGGGATTGATGTGCACGAGTCTTATTTTCAAAGATGAGAACGTGTATATCTAACTCAAAGTCCTGAATTGTCCCGTTTTGGACAGTCTGTGAATGTTTGATCGCAGTTAGGTGGTCATTTACTATGTGCTTGTATTATTTGTTGAAAATTTCGGGTGTGTCTACTCACTCCTCTCTGATATACCTTTATTGATTTAGAATATTTTCTTAACCACTTATTAGTAAGTGTTTAAGAAAATATCTTAATCAATAAATATTTTTGGTATATCGGAGAGGTGTGGGGAGATGCTGCCGAAATTTTCAGCAAATAATACAATCACATAGTAAATGGTCATCTGAGTGCGATCAAATATTCACAGATGGGTAAAAAGTGATAATCTAAATAATAAATCCTTCCTATTCATTTCGGTTGCGTCGAAGGATGTGTGATTTAGAATTTTAAAGTTATTTGTCTATTGATATTGTTTGGGCGTAGGACAGCAATGGCTTCAGACCGTTCATGGATGTATCGCAGAATAGTTGATCATGTGGTGTCCCAGGAGTTTAGGGTCGGAGTTGAGAATTTCGTTCAGTTTGCATTGGGGAATCCAAATGCAGAAGTAGACAGGCAAGGTGGCATCCGATGTCCTTGTATGATTTGTAAAAATTTGAAGTGGAATTCCCCATGGGAAGTTCAACGCCATTTATACAGAAAATGGTTTGTTGAAGGTTATATGAATTGGACATGTCATGGTGAGGACTTCTGGTCGCACGAGCCTAGTAATGTGGAAGGCACAAGTACGTACGTGGATATGGTTGTAGATGCTGCTGGTCCGCATTCAGTGTACATGTGGATCCTGTATACGCTGAAGACGTGCCGAATAAGGGAGCCGAAAGATTCTATCAGTTACTTAAGGATGCTGATGAGCCATTGTGGGATGGTTGTCAAAAGCACACTCGGTTGTCAGCGGTGTCACAGTTGTTGAACTTGAAATCTGAATTTCATATTTCTGAGAATTGCTTTGATCGTCTCCTCCTCATCATCAAGAGCATGTTACCTCCAGATGAAAAGCTGCCTCCAAATTTTTATCGTGCCAAGAAGATGGTGAATGATTTAGGACTTGGATATGTGAAAATAGATGCATGTCCTAATCATTGTATGTTGTATGACAAAGAGAATGCAGATATGGTATCCTGTTCAGTTTGCCGTCATGATAGATTTAAACCTAAAAGAGGGGTCAATTCTAGGGGAAAGGATATCCTTATGCGTCATTGCGATATTTCCCCCTTACACCCAGGCTATAGCGGATGTATATGTCTTCAAAGACAGCTGGACATATGAGGTGGCATGCAGAAAGAGTACGTCGGGACATGGATATTATGACTCATCCTGCAGATGGCGAAGCTTGGATCATTTCAACCATGTTTATCCTATCTTCTCAAGGGAGTCACGAAATGTGAGGCTTGGTTTATGCACTGACGGATTTAATCCATTTGGAGGTTCAGTGGCTTCCTACTCCAGCTGGCCAGTGTTCGTGACACCATACAACCTTCCTCCGAGCATGTGCATGAAGCGAGAGAATTTGTTCTGTCCTTATTGATTCCTGGTCCGAAAAGTCCTACAAAAAATATAGACATCTATCTAAGACCGTTGATTGATGAATTGAAATTATTATGGACTGAGGGGGTCAATACTTATGATGCATCTAGAAAGCAAAATTTCACCATGAGGGCGGCATTGATGTGGACTATAAGTGATTTTCCTGCATATGGAATGCTATCTGGTTGGAGCACACATGGGAGGCTAGCATGTCCGTATTGTATGGATAATACCAAATCGTTTGTACTTAAACATGGTGGGAAGTCCTGCTGGTTTGATTGCCATCGTCAATTTTTACCAGCTGATCACCCTTTTAGAAGACAAAAAGATGCATTCCTAAAGAACAGAAAGGAACGAGATGAAGTTATATTCGAGAGGTTGTCCGGTCATCATATGGCAGCACATGTTGAAAATTTACCAGATATCACACAACAGATGGGCAGTACCGAACACCTTTCAGGTTTTGGGAAGGAGCACAACTGGGTGAAGAAAAGCATTTTCTGGGAGCTACCTTATTGGTCGACTCTTCTTGTGCGGCACAATCTAGACGTGATGCATATCGAGAAAAATATCTTTGATAATGTATTCAACACAGTTATGGATATCAAAGGTAAAAACAAAGGACAATGTGAATGCACGCTTGGACTTGTCCATGCTCTGTAAACGTCCAGAGTTAGAAATTGTTGAAGTAAATGGGAAATCAAGTAAACCAAAAGCAGTTTATGTGCTTGGAGGAGGACAAGTAAAACAAGTGTGTCAGTGGCTGAAACAACTGAGATTTCCTGACGGTTATGTGTCAAATATTGCTCGTTCTGTCAACGTCAGTGAGGGAAAGATATATGGAATGAAGAGTCACGACTGCCATGTATTCATGCAAAGGTTGCTACCTATTGCATTTCATGACATCTTGCCGAAGCAGCTATGGGGAGCGTTATCTGAGTGAGTCGATTTTTCACGATTCTATCTGCATCAGAACTGAGGCTTCAGGATGTGCAAACTATCGAACAGAATGTGGTCACCACTGTATGCAAGTTGGAGAAGATATTTCCACCTGGTTTCTTCGATTCAATGGAGCATTTACTCGTACATCTACCATATGAAGCAAAGGTCGGAGGGCCAGTACAATATAGATGGATGTATCCATTTGAGAGGTATATGCAAATATGAACTATTTCCTTCGTACGATTGCACCTTACGTAAGTGATAGCTTTTCTAATTGTCTCTTACATTGTGGGTGTAGGTGTATGCATGACCTTAAAATGAAAGTCCGAAATAAAGCAAAAGTGGAGGGTTCTATTGCTGAGGCATACATTATGGAGGAAATCTCTAACTTTTGTGCAATGTACTTTGAAGCAGACATTCAAACTCGTCGGACACAACCTCCACGTAATGATGATGGGGGGGGGGGGGGGGGGAATCTGTCGGTTCAAATCGACTCTCAATATTTACTCATCCTGGACGTGCCTTCGGACGTTCTTCAACTCGAATGCTGGATGACAGAGAGTTATGTGCCGCAGAGATATATATTCTTTTAAATTGTTCTGAGCTAGAATGTTATGTTGAGTAAGTACTAATCTCACAATTTAAATTTATATGTAAGTTTTTTGCCTTATTCTACCTATTCAATGTGATCTGCTATTCATATTGCAGATAATTGATTCAGAATTAATTCAAAAAAATCCACAACTCACTGATTTTGAGGTTGAAAAAGAACGAGAGAAGTCATTGGCCTTATGGCTAAGAGAACGCGTAAGTGTACACTGTCAAAGAGTATTCAACAAAATTCATTTCACTTTATAACTAGCCTTTTCTACACGCAGGTGCAAGAAGGTTTAATTACTAATGAAAGAGTTCGTCAGGTAGCCTACGGCCCATCCAAAATTGCACAGAATTATCCTGGATTTATTGTCAATGGGTATAGGTTTCATACGAAAGACTATGGGCAGAATAAATCTACCATGAACAGTGGCGTATGTGTAAAAGGAAGTACATATAATGAAAGTGAGTATGACTACTATGGTATTATAGAGGAGATCCTACAATTGCAATATCTAGGACAAGACAATCATATATTCTTGTTCAAGTGTCATTTGTTTGATCCGAATTCCATTCGAAATGACACAACACATGGGATTGTCGAGCTTAAGCATAAGTCAAAATTGAATACTTATGAGCCATTCATCTTAGCCACACAAGCCCAGCAAGTGTATTATACAAGCTATCCTTCATGTACAAACAAAGAACGAAATGATTGGTGGGTAGTTTACAGAGTTAAGTCAAGACTATTCTCTGATTATGAATTGGACATGACTAATCAGACAGCTGAAGAGATCAACGCAGAATTCTTTCAAGAAGACTTTGTTGAAGATGTAGAGTTGACAACTCATATTGGAGAAGACGAATCCGAAGCACCAATGTCCTTGTCTCACGGAAATGAGGTCGAAGAAGTCGATCCACGTGAGATGAAAGACAGTAGTGCTCGTCGTACAGATATTGAATATGAAAGTTCTTATGAGGAAGAGGAATATACCAGTGATGAATGTGAAGATGATGATGAAGATGGGGTTGAATTAGACATATCGTCATCATCTGAGGAGGAAATAGATATCAATTAAACTATGGTAGAATTTTTTTCACACTTGTAGAGTTATTTAAAGCAGCTCACTTTCAATATAAGCAATTGACTAGTAAACATTATGATTTTATGTTCTCTATGAAGATATGGTGCGTGGAGGAAGATCTGGTAGCAGTTCTAGGAGGGGCATTCGTGGGAGGGCTTTGTTCCCCGCATCTAGTATGTATATTTTTCTAATATAGTCATCAGCTGTGTATTTTTCTCTGTATATTATTTATGTGTACTTGTGTAGTGTTAATGCCATTAAAATTGTTACAGTTTCTGCTTCTCCTTCGAGTGAGCGGACACCTCCTCTACCTAGCGGACTAGGTTTGTATATTTCAATTTTCAAGTATTTTTTTAGTCATTATTTACACATATTATTAATGTTATTAGAATTGTTACAGTTGCTGGTCCTTCTTCTGCATCTCCTAGCGTGCCTGCAGGTATGTATATTTCAATTTCGAAGTATTTTTGTAGTAATTATTTATATATATTATTAATGTTATTAGAATTGCTACAGTTTCTAGTTCTTCTGCTCCTACCGTGCCTGCAGGTATGTATATTTACAAATGTACTTTTATTGTGCATTCATCTTCCTCATTACTAATGCATTCTATTCTAGTTACAGCTGTTGGTGCATCCTCCGAGTCTCCTCCTGTAGTAGCTGATATGTATATGTAAAGTTATACTTTAATGTATGCATTAATTCTGATGCCATTAAAATGTCACATGCTCAGGTCACTCTACACATTCTCCAGATGCACCAGTAGATTTGTATATTTAACTGTTAGGGTATTTCTGTAGTCATTATTTAGTATTTTTGTACATTACTCATGTTGTTCATCATTATTTTCCAGGTTCGGTGCCAGAGGATGCTGGTAGTCTGCAGGAGGGCAGAGGTAGTTTTATGAGAGCACTCTGCGGGAGGTCTGGATTAATGGGTACGTAATCAACATGTATGTATTTCTTATGGGCAATGAAGTGAATTTAGTTCAGAAATTGACAATATGCAGTTACGTCATTACAGTGATAAAATAGAGCCTACTCAAGCATCTCAATTCATCACAAGAACGTTACAAGCACATTTTCCTGGGCCAATTCATAGATTCAATGATTTTCCGATGGAGGTCCAGGAGCACTTGTATCAGATGTTCATGGTATGTAATTTCGTATTGTAATTTAATTCTTATCGTATTCATACATGCAGTTCACTAACTCTTATGTATATAGAGCCAGCATCGATTCACGAGTCGTACGGATGAGGCACGGTCTCGATTTGTATGGACGATGACCGCAAGATCAAATTTCAAGCATTTGATGTATAACGCGAGAAAAAATGTAGAGAAACATTCTCAGAGTGCAAACCCGACTCTTTGGAGGGAGCGGGCGCCCAGTTGGATGAGGGGAGAATATTGGGAAGCTCTTTGCAACATCTGGGCTGCAGAGAGATGGCAACAAACATCCTCAATAATGAAAGTTAATCGGGCTGCGAATCCAGAAGCAAACATGCATACTGGTGGGTCTGTCTCTTTTGCGACCCATCAGTCCAGATTGGTAAGTAATTTATCCATTTCTGGTCTCTTTTATTTATAAAGGTACTCATTTATGTCATGTTTTTTCTGTGAAATAGGAGAAGGAGCTAAAAAGGCAGCCGACATTTTCCGAGGTGTTAGATAGAACACACAAGAAAAAAGGAACGAATGCATACATTAGCGATAGAGCCCGAGTGGTTGCAGTAAGTATTTAGAAGATATTCACTATTTAATTTTTCACATTAATATGAATATTAACTACTATCGTTTTTTCTGGTTTCTTGCAGGAGTCATACAGCCAACAAATGACAGAGAAGTACGTCGGGGAGGACGAGCAACCGCCGTTAGATCCTGAGGTATGGGTTGCGGCATCTGGGGCCCCAAAGAAAGGCCATGTGTATGGTTTCGGGCACAGCATCGACACGATCAGGGTGTTATCTGGAGGATCCAGCTCAGGGTCACAGACCAGTGCATTCCACGCAGCAGTTGGTACTCCAGGTACTTCTCCAGGATAGCTGATGGGCTTCATTGACAGTAGGATATCGGGCTTAGAGTCTTGTCTGACGAATTCGATGGAGACTCGTCTGGCCCAGATGCAGATGCAGGTGACCGACGCACTACAGGCCCAGCTCTCCCAGTCCCTCTCCCAGGTTATCTCCCAGGCCTTCTCCCAGATCAACATTCCTCCTCCACAGGCAGCACCTCCTCCACAGGCAGCACCATCGACATCAGCAGACGCCCCTCACGTGAGTAAATTTATTTTATTTCAGAGGTTTAATTTTAATAGTTAACTTAGTTTAACTTAAATTTGGGTTAATCGACGCACAATTTCTTGTTAAGCGAGTTAGGTTAGTTAAAAAGGGAGAACTTAGGTAGGTTTAGGGGTTCAAAATTAGTTATACTCATCCGATTGGCCTCCGATTTTTTCCAGAACGGTCGGGGCGAGGTCGACGCCTCAAACTTACATTAAGCAAGTTAGTTTAGTTAACAAATGAAAAAATTAGGTTTGTGGGTCCAAAATTAAAAATACTCATCC